>JAPYYW010000451.1:0-53925 GCA_030522545.1 Cremastinae sp. A BG-2022a | reverse complement strand
CGACGAGTTCAATTGAGTGTCAGTTCGGAATATTTTCAATCATCCGAAAAGTGAATAGTTCAGTGTTTCTAATTAATAATATCGTTTCAAAATACTTTTAAAAAATGTCAGTGCGGATGTATCCTATATATTAAGAAAGAGATGAAACCTCTAATCAATTAATCGGAATAGAGTGCATTATGCGAAGTTGCATGAAGAATGCGTCTAGAAGAACAACACAATATCAATTAAAACGTCAAAAAAGCGACCGCGTAGCGGTCGCGTTGTCGCTCGTGTATGAAAATTAAGAAAAGCAAAATCTTTGGGTTTTTTTTAAATAACTAAAGTTAACTTCATAAATGTACTTCAAAGAGCTGTGCAACATTCCAATAAGTTTCACTACCCAGAAGTCAAGATATCAAAAGTTGAAGATCGCAATATTTAACACATGCTCTTATGGGAGAGTACAAAAAATAGTGATTTTTGACAATAAATATCTCGAGTTCTATATAATGAAACCTCTTCAAATTTAATATACAATTGCACATAATATTAAAGAAGGTTTTTGCAAATTGTCAACAAAATCCTAAGAAAATGATTTTATGATAGAACTACCTTAAAGTACGTTTGAAATTTGAGGAAGCTTTATCGTGCAAGAGTTAAGATATTCATTGTGTAAAATTGCAACTTTTAACACACGGTCTTATAAGAAGTCAGAAAAAATTGCGATTTTCAAAGATAAATATCTCGAATTCCAGACGATTGATGCCATTAAAATTCGACCACTAGTTAGGTGTCATATTAAATTCAGTGTATGCCAAATTTTAGCGAAAAAAGTTAAAAAATAACTTTTATGTGGTAAGCACGTGAACCTCCTTACACAAGTTTTTGCATGAAATCATTTTAAGTTGTAATTTTAGAAGAATAATTTTTTTGTTAAACTTTGATTCAGTTTTTACAGTTTTTTCAGAAAACTACAGAACTGCAGATTTATACATTGTAAAAATTTCAGATAAAATTAAAAAATTAATATCAACCAGATTTAACGATATAGCTGTTTGGAGTTTGAATTTTCTTTAAAACAATATAAAGAAGATACAAAAATGAATTTCAGAAACTGCATTTTTGCAATACTCGTGAAATTTCATGGTCACTATGTTATTTTTTTTCATTATTTTTCTTTATCAATATTTCAAACTTGAAAAATATCATATGTTTGCAAGGTTTTTCATTCAAACATATTTTTTGAAATTTACTGTACTATCTCAAAAATGTTACCCAATGACTTTACCCATAATTTATATACAAAAATTTTTCATGTTAAGCCAGTGAGATAAAACTTTTTACTTAAATATAGCGATATATGTGAAATATTATTTTAATTTTGTAGATAAAAGCTGATAAAGCGAAAGTGACAGAGTTCCGAGCTTCCCTGAGAAAACTTGGAGATGTTTACATCAATGATGCTTTTGGTACTGCGCATAGGGCTCACAGTTCCATGATGGGTGATGGATTTGATATTCGTGCAAGTGGATTCCTCTTGAAGAAAGAGCTGCAGTACTTTGCTAAAGCTCTGGATAATCCTGAAAGACCATTCCTTGCTATTCTGGGCGGTGCGAAAGTTGCAGATAAGATACAGCTCATCAATAACTTGCTGGATAAAGTTAACGAGATGATAATTGGTGGAGGAATGGCCTACACTTTTCTAAAAGTTTCTAAAGACATGAAGGTAAATTCGACTATGAAATAAGATGTAAATTCAGGTTTCTTTTTGTAACAAATCTTTTAATAATTGAATTATTGCAGATCGGAAATTCGCTATTCGATGAAGAAGGTGCCAAGATTGTCAACGATCTCCTGGCGAAAGCTGCAAAAAATAACGTACAAATTCATCTTCCTGTTGATTTCGTCACTGCCGATAAATTTGCGGAGGACGCGGCAGTCGGCGCTGCCGACATTGCTTCTGGCATTCCCGACGGATGGATGGGTCTCGATGTTGGACCAAAGTCCAGAGAATTGTTTGCCGGTACGTTAAATATAAATTGGTGTGCTTGAAAAAAAAATTATGATTTTCTAAAACTTCGTAATATACGAATATGATGTTCTTTAAATTTACAATGAAAAAACGACTTGCGAATCGACTAAAAAATTTCACTAATTTTAGAGTTTCAATACGAATATAATGTTTTTTAAATTTACAATGAAAAAACCACATTCAAATCGACTAAAAAATTTCACAAATTTACAAGTTTCAATATGAACATAGTTTTTTTAAATGAAAAAACCACTTTCGAATCAATTAAATAATTTAATGAATTTTGAAGTTTAAATTTATCAATAATCGTAGAAACAAAATTCTCAATTGTCTATAGCTAAATACATCTAAAATTATTTTAGAGCCATTAAAACGGGCCAAGACGATCGTCTGGAATGGACCTGCCGGTGTCTTCGAGTTCGAGAATTTCAACAAAGGCACGAAGGGTCTCATGGACGGCGTGGTGGAAGCTACCACTCGAGGCGCAATAACGATAATCGGTGGTGGAGATACAGCGACGTGCGCCGCTAAATGGAAAACTGAGGACAAAGTGAGCCACGTGAGCACAGGTGGTGGTGCCAGTTTGGAATTACTCGAGGGAAAAGTTTTGCCCGGCGTCGATGCTTTGTCTCCTTCTTCTTAAAAAATCTAATCGTAAACCTTGTACCTATGTAAAAAAAAACGCGCAAAAAGTCAGTGTAGAGTACCGTTGAGATGTCTTTGTGAAACAGAAAAGTAAAACATTGTAATCTACCAAAGTTTTGAAAAGCGATCAGTAACAATTAAAAAGTATACGTATATTTTATTGTTATATACATACATTATTTACCCTCGACGTTGCCAATAAAGTTTCAAAGATAACAAATAACAAAAGTATAAGCGCTTCAGAGAGGAAAACCTTTTTCGCAATAAATAATAATCTCTGTGCTTGTTGATAGTTTATGCGTCACGTTCAATTTTGGAGAGAGATCAAGTTAAAAGAAAATTTGCGTCACGAAGTAAAAATTGGATGACGGGGGACGAAAGATTTTTTGCGCTTTCATTGTTCTCGTTTTTCCTATTTAAAGATTTTTTATGCATTTCCCATTAAAAAAATGTAGTTGCAAGCCCAAAACAGTCTTCAGTTACTACTCAATCACTCTTCCATTACCAGTGCACCAGAAGTTGATACATTCTGTATATACTTTGGTGCATCATTATTGGTCTTTTTGTTATCGATTTGCATTACATTACACTACAATTTCCAGCATCAGGTCCACCTGGGAATTGAGGCAATATCGGCTCGCCTTGAGAATCGAGTTGGAAAAGAGACGATTGCTGGTCGCCCACCAGATCTTCCGGAGGTTGGCCATAAGCTTGCATCTCTTGCATAAGAGCTAATATCGTATCGAAACGCTTTTTCTTTACGTCCTCCGTATCACTATCGGTCTCCTTGTCGAATTCGGCACAAACCTGCAATTCGATTCATTTTTTTTTTAATTTAGCAAAGAAATGGATCAGCGTCTTCGTTATTTTTTCTAGGATTGAAAAAAATTTATTAATCGACCTTTTGCATAAGCTCCAATTGCTTATTGTACTTTTCTAAGTCAGCTGCTGATAGAGTATCTTTCTTTTCTTCCAGCCAACTTGGATATTTATCAGAAAGTTCTTTCAACGAAGGGTACAAAACTTCTTTGGAAAGCAATGATTGCATCATTCCTTGCATGAAGGGAAGAATATCGTTGGGTCCATCCTCCAAGGATGTTTGGCCAAACATAGCAGCGAGATCTGCTTCCGTAATATTAGGCCCGGCATTCTTTGGAACAAAAAGAACACTTATTTTCCTATATTAAAAAAGACATGAGGCCTTTAATCAATTAATTGGAATAAATCGCATTATGTGATGTTGTATGAAGTATGCGCCTAGAAAAACAGCAAATATCAATTTAAACATGTCAAAAAGGAAAAAGCGGCCGCGTTTTTGCTTGTGCTTCAAAAATCGAAAAAATAGAAATTCTAAAAATGTTGCGAATTTCAAGTATTTAACGAACGAGTTTCGAACGTGGACAAATATATCTGAATAGTTCGGGGATCGCAAACATTAAAAAATAAAAGAAAATTCGTCGGGCGTAACGCGGAAAAAAAATTCAAAATTTTCGAGAATAAATACCTCGATTATATGGTATCTATTGTGAATCATCGAGGTTGAGGAAAAAACCGAACACGGTCTTGATTGTTCGGATTTTCGACTCAATTTGGAATTAGTAGGTCGGTATAAAGTGTCGGGTCTTGCAAGGTAGTTCATTAGCGAAAAACATTTCGTTGCAAATTTGAAAAGTTCAATCGAGTGTCAGTTCCAGTGTCATTTTCAATCATAAAAAAAGTGAATAGTGCGATATTTATAATATCGTTTCGAAATACTTTTAAAATATGTCCAATTGATGCAAATAATCTAGATCCCGCTATTTTATTCTACATAGTATTATTTCCATTATCATGTTTTAACTTGATTTACAACACATACAAAAATTATTGAGTTTTGTATAGTGCGGTGGTGAAGTGAAGTACGTGGCCCATGGAACATATTGAGCAAAAAATTAGGGAGATTCGGATTGTCTTTATGAATCATCCTTAATAAAACTGATTTCATCAAGAGAAAGGTAAGACAGGTCTATACAAGACTCAGTGTTCTCAAAGAAAATTCGCATAATTTTGTGAAATTTTTTTTTTAATTTGAAAAGCTTATTCAATCAAATATCCTATTTTAAAAAAGACATAAAAGCCTATAATCAATTCATCGGAATAGAGCGTAATATGCGCCTGTAAAAGAATCGAAAAATATCAATTTAAACATGTCGAAGAGGAAAAAGCGGCCGCGTTATTGCTCGTTTAAATAAAAAAAGAAAATACTTCATGACCAAATCCAGCTAATATTTTTGACGCTACCTGCAAATTTTCTGACTCGGTCGACAAGTCTTTGAGCGCTTGTGTGATTGCAGCTTGAAAATCTGGACCATCACCCTCTGCCCCTGAAGAATTTGTTCCAAGAGCACTGGCAACGGTTTGTGCCATTTTCTGTAATGACGATCCCAAGTCGCTCTCCCCACCTATTATTCAGAATTTAATTTCATACATTTGTTGAAACATATTCATGTTTGAATATGTTTGCATTATTGAAATACCTTGGAAAAATAATCTCTTCAGATTTTTCAAAACTTTTGTGTATCTTTGTCTCAAGGCATTAATTTTTCACTTTCTACATTTCAAAAATTCAATGCTATCTACTTATAATTACTCCTATTTTATTAATAAAAATGAGAAAAAATATTTTTCTAGTTGGACTGAAACATTGCAAATTTTAAAAAGACAAGTTTTCCTCAAACCATTTTGCATCAAGTTTTGCCAATTTTTTTCAAACTGATCTGCAGCTTGCTTGATGAACTCTTGGGACCAAGTCTCATCAGCGAGCTCCTCAAGTGGCTCGTCATTGCCACTCTGCGTTGTTGATGAAACTCCTTGACTTTCGTCCTGCGTAACATTACTCTTTGGTGGCTTATCAAAATCCTCCAAAGCGCCTATAAAACAAAGGTGCTATAAGAATAAAAGAAAAAAAAAACTCTGTCATGTGAATCATGAGAAATGGACTTTGTCCATTGAATATTATATAACAAACACATTAAAAAATTTGAGAAAAATAGTTTTAAAAAATATCCTTTTGGGCTGTTTATAATACCAAAAATCCCAGTATAAGATATCAATGCATATTGACAATGAAAAATTCAGTCAATCTAAAAGAACAGCCTTAAATTAAAAATGTTACTCGACATTTGATTCCAAATTATTCCCATCGTACAGCAAAATAAAAACATGAATCTTAATTTTGAAATATTGACTTTGGCTGTACGTCGTTACGTAAGAAGTAAATTTGAAGGAAAATTATTGAACATAGCGAAGAAAAAGGTTTTTTTGTGCAATTTTTAATTATTGATGGTTAACAACGTAAATGTAACGAACGTTGACAGTAAACAATGATATACGAGTTTTTAGGTTAGAAATTTAATGTGGTTAGAATTCTGGCTCTGATGTAATTATTGCATAAATCAATCGATACGTCAATCTCACTCACTGTCGAGCAAATCGTTCAACTCTGGATCCACATCCTTGGCTTTCTTATCATCGGACATCTTCGATGTACCTAAACGCTGTCGCACGGAGGATCAGCTGATCGCGTGCATCACTTTTTTTTCAACAAACTGCGGCCACACACTCTACACTCTACACCAGTAACCTCCCACTAACGAATTGCGATGTATCAACAAAAACATTCTTTCTGACCGACAATGAAGTTGTAGAGGTGTTTTTGATATTTTCAATCGGCAAAAAAAAATTCCTGCTTCCCAGAATTTTGAGTAGGTATTCAAAAATTTTCAGTGATTATCATAAATTTTATTTATTTATTTTTATATGAAAATCGAGATTCTTCATCATACACATGATGAAAAAATGCATTTTTTTTCTTCGAAATCGTCAATTTAAACGAATTTTTTTTATTGAAAATATATAATTTTCAAAAATGTTCACGACAATTAAAAATATATAAAATAACAAATATATTATTTATGTGATACAAGAGAAAAAAAACGGACAATTGACACATCTGGACCGAATTGAAGTTTTTATTTAATATAGTTTGTATTTTTCAATGTCTACTTTTCATTTAAAAATACTTTAAAATGCTTAGAAAAATATTACTAGGGGATTTTCAAGTCTTATATACATATAAAACACGATTTTTAATCGCGTTCGCATACGTACTTCGATTCTTTTTCAAATTTTTTGTAAAAAACTATTGTTCATTTAACAAATTTTAAGCCTAGTCCGCGATAATGGGATTCAGATGGGGTTTATATTTCTTTTTAATTTATAATTTTTTTCTCATATATTTGGCCTAAAAAATAACTGAAAAAAAAATTTTATGCTTAGAATCTATTATATATATTTTTTTCATGAATAAAACAGGATTAAAAGGTGAAAAAAATATTTTAAAGCGTATAATTATCAGGTTTAGTTATATAAATTTATTTAATCATTCAAACTATTTTGTAAATAAGAAAAACTGTAAATAAATGTTTTTTTTTGGTTTGTCTATTATATGTTACAACTATAACAATAACGAATATTTAGAAGGAGGGTCTTCTGAATTCGTTGCAACTAATTTAAAACAAAGCAAAACGTCAAATTTTGACATATTTTATTTTGAATAAAATACATTCTTTAGGTATATATAAAAATATTCAAAGACCAAATTTACAATAAATTTACTTTGAAGTTAAATGAAAAAATATGCTTTAAAAATTTTCACAATAACTTATTTTCAATAGAGGTTTTATTACATATTTGATTTGATTTGACTTGTTATGATACAACTATATAATGATTTAAGAAGTAGGGTCTTCTAAATTCTTTGCAACTAATTTAAAACAAAAGAAAACGTAAAATTTGAACATATATTTTATTTTGAATAATAAAAAATATATTCTTTACAGATATATATAAAAATATTCAAAGACCAAATTTTCAATAAATTTACTTAGAACTTGATTGAAACAATATGCTTAAAAAATTGTCACGACTTTTCAATAGTTTTTATTACATAGACGAAAAGCTTGGTACACGAGGAGGATGAACGATTGAATTGATATTGCTTTCGTAGAAGTCGCGTATAGCGCGAAGATGGAATGGCGCGTGCGCGCGTTTTCATCGGGCGAGACCACCATCTTGTCCCCCCGGTCCTTTATCCATACAGTGCAGCATATATATATAGTACTAGAGTCGGATGCGCCGAGGCTTTTCCCAGAAAACCGGCTAGATCATTGGACCCCGTGAGCTCCGGAAAGTCGCTTATCGAGCCGTCAGACCTCTTCCTCGTCGCGCTCGCCTCGATGAGTCATACACGTCGTATCAGGTGGAAATTTGGGTGCTCGTTGCGTTAGTTAGTCAGCGTTTGTCTGACGTGACGGTTCGTCGATCTCGCGCGTACCTCGGCAAAACTATTCGGACCCTCGACTCTCGCGGATCCGCGAAAAATAATTCGCGATGAGAATCCTCGTGAAAGGGGGGGCATCGAGTCAGCGTGCGAGTACGCGCTCTTTCAATCACTATTCCCTCATCGTTAACGACGATTGAAAATAAGTGCGAGGATATAAAACCGAGCCCGATTGTCTCGGCAGTGTTGAGCAATAGTGCGATGTGCGTCCCCCGTGTTTTTCTTTAAATAAATCTTATCGATTCGCCTGGCTAGCCGAATGATAAAGGGAAACAAACTGTGCCCGATCCTGTCATATGTCTCGCGATGGTCAAATCGTCGAGACTCCACGAGCTTGCGAATCCTCCGTACGAGAGATGGCTTCGAACCGACTTGGCATGAACGTACGTGTTTCGATTTTACTACAAATGCTACACAATACTATACACGCTACTAGCCCATCTTTCTTTCTCTCTCTCTCTCTCTCTTTCTCTCTCCCTCGCTCGTTCTCTCTCGCCCTCGGCCTATCCTCGTCTCTCTCGCTCTATCTCTCTCATTCGTCTTTCGTCTTGCCGGAGACGTCAAACGCTCGTAGTACGTATTGCCCGTGTCGCAAACATCTTTCACCGGGAAGTGTATCGCGAATCGTGCAACACACCTCGAACCCCTTTCATACGCGTTTGCCGCCAATCAAGAGCGAAACGGGACGAATCGCGACTTTTTTCTTTCATCGCAATCATTTTTTACGGGCAAATTGATTTCGCGCTGTAACGAGAGTGATAGTCGAGCGAAATAGAGAGAGGGAGAGAGAGGGAGAGTAACGGAAAGTGAGAAAGGGAAAAAAAGAGCTGCAGGAGCGGTTTTTTTCGTCATTACATCGCTCTGGCGGCGATTGTTTCCTTGGAGGCGCATGGGCGTGCATGCGAGCCATGAGACATGTTCGCTAATTCATTCCTATGCCGTAATCCGTTAAGAAAACCATTTTCTTCGTCGCTCCTAAACAAAGTTTCGTTTTCCACTCGTCCGAATTCACGCCCGTTTTTCTTGAGCTCCGCGTCTGGGATTTTTGCTCAAAATAAAAGACACGAGATGTCGAGATTGTAATTAATATTTACTAAATTTGCGGTTTTAAAAGAATATTCTGGTATAAAATGTAGCTCACGATCGACGAACTAAAAAAATTACAGTCAACAAAGGTGTGTCTCTATTGAAAAGTTTTTGTTTCTTGGCTTTTTATCATTCAAGATTTCGTTCGGGACACGATTCTTGTAAAATATAATTTGTTAATAATAAATTGATAACTATAGAGCGTTTGCACCCTTTCCAAAATATTTTTATTCTTTTTTTTAATTGCGATATGAATGAAAAATTTAAACAGCACAGTGGATATTGTTTGAGTAATAAAAGAAAAGTTTTGATTATGCATGTTTGAAAATTAATAAAAGCCTTAAAAATTAAAACTTTGTGTATCAATGATATTAATAAATTTTTGCTAATTTTCAGTACTTTGGCTTCAATAAATATTTAATCATTTTGCAAGATTGCTCAGGGTTCTTTTATAAATAAAAAAATTATTAAAAAAATTACACACAGTATGATAAATCTTTAATTGAGTTTTACTTTTTGAAATATATTTAAAAAATATAAGAAATTGATTTCTTTTCAAATATTCTTTTAAAAACAAAACATAAATAAAAATCTAATAATTATTCTTTATTGTAGAAAGAAAAAAAATGTAGTAGAAAAAAATATATTGCTGCTGATCAAATAAAGGTGAAAAATAGAGTCTGTGGGAATAAGAGTTAAAAATGTCACTGATTGAAATGTGCAACGACGTGGTTGATGTTGAATCATTAATTTTTATATATTCCCATACACAGGCCTACCAACAAAACTGGTTTTAAATGGCTATCAAGTAAATCATAAAGTGATATTTACGAAACAGTTACGGCATGACAACTCGCTACCTTTTTAACATTTCAAAAATCCAAGTTTCATTTTGCTTTTGAGTAATCCTGATATTTTGCTCAATTCACAGTGGATTCATAAAAAAACTCGCTCGGAATAACTATGAGAGAATAATAATAACTAAACCAAGATAATGACTACTCAGCCAATGACATAAATTAGATAAGCCAATGAATGCCTTCCATTCGCACGAACCGCAGAATTTTCCAGACTTGTCCATTGAATAGCAAGAATTGAAATAAAACTGGCGTGGGTATTTTTTTTTTTTTTCAGATTTCAAACTTTAAAAGACTTTGTACAGAACAAGACTGCGTAGATTCATTGTGACAGAGATGGACCAGTCAATGGAAAATGTAATCGTAATTTTCAAAGTCAAACAAAACACCCAGAAATTCATCTTCCGAAATTGTTATTTCAAGGTGAGAAAGAGAGTAAATAATGATTACCTCACATTTGTTTGCAAAGTCAGCGACAAGTTTTTTTTGTCACATCGATTGACATATTTATTGATGATACGTTGTTACAGGTAACAATGCAGAATGTACAGAAACCGTCGAGACTTTGAAAAAGATTTTAACGGAGCTCGCAGCTTTTTTACAGCGAACATAAAAAAGTCATGGATTCGCCACCGTCTTGTTCACTCAGCGCTACTGGGCCGCTGAGTGAATTTGGTAGCAGCGGACTGGGAGGTTCGATATCCAGTGATTCGGTCAGAGCCCATCTCGCCATAGAGGTACACATTGTTATTTTGGGGGCAAAGCGAGCGAGGGAGAATTTGAATGAGAGGATTTTCGCGCTTAACATCCGAGGAATTAATTGATATTCTGGTTCAATTCCAGATGCAGGAAAGCGACGTGGAGAGCAAATCGTTGTCTCAGGATTCATTCGACTACTCGGACGGGATGTGCGGCCAGAATTTCAACACGTTGAAGAAGGGTCCAGGTTGGACGGATCTGGACGGCAAGCTCGAGGTCGAGGTCGTGGACGTCGCGATAAAGCCACCACCGGAATTCCAGGACAGCCCGTCGCCACCGGACTCGGTGACGTCGAACCCGCCGTTGCTCAATTACGGACGTAACTCCCGAATAAAAGCGCCGCGATGGATCAACGAATTTTCAAACAGCTTGGTCAGCCAGATAGTGGAGGAGGCACTGGCGATCTCCTGTCGCATATCCTGGCCGGAAGGGCGCATAGCGCCGATCCCAAACCCCGTGCCAGCAATAAGCACGAATCTGCACAGCAATTCGAAGCGATTCTGGACTCCGGACTTGGTCCCGTCGTCCTCGGCGCGCCAGGGGACCGCGACCATTTCCATAACGCCGTACAACACGCTGAATCGTCCGAACTCGCGATGCTCGTTGGCCTCGTCGCGCCTGTCGAGCTCGCACAACTCGATAAACACGTCCGGGCTGTGCAACAAGGCCGACGACAGTAGTTTCATTACGTCGGCGATGTCGCACGACGTGCTGACGACCAGTGAGATAAGCGACATGTACAACGTGCCCTTCGACTCTGACATTTACACGGTCCCGATAGACGTCGTCAGGCCTCTGCACGAGCTCCGGACACCGCAGAGGCCGAAGCGGCATCGGCACCACCGAAAGAGGCGGAGAAACGTCTCGGCGAGCTCGCAGAGCGAGCTCGAGGCTCACATCCAGCAGGCGAGGCACTACTGCGGCAAACCCCGAGCTATAACTCACGTAATAAAGTCGCAGCGGCTACTCGCCGAGGTTTGTTGCAACGAGAGCGGCAACGGTAAGCGTCACAGTGTCCCGGGAACCTCGGGCCGTCACAATTCCCGCGCGTCCAACAATCACCCGCACAATATCGGCGAGCCGATCCACATGACGCTTCACGAGGTCAGGCAGTACCTCGAGACGCTTTACTCGAGCTCGAGCGACTCGAGCGAGAACAAAATAAAACGCGACAAGGGACCGACCAGCCAAACGCCCATTCATCTCGGTTTGCCCAAGGCTCTCAGTGTAAATAACAATAATAGGTATAGCAATCCCCACACAGACTCGTCGACGGACACACCGATATCCAACAAGAGCACAAATGGACTGATTAACAATAACAACAACAATGGCAACGTTAGGAAGCACAAGAAGAACACTCTCGTCAGTATGAAGCACAAGAAGGTCAAGGACGACGTGCACAAAGAGAAGGTCGATGCCGATCGCGAAAAAATGAAGAAGAGCCAGCGCAATTTCTCGCTGAATATCAAGCAAACGCTCTGCAATATATTTAGGTTTAAAAGACTCGGCTCGCCGGATCATTTCGTTGAGAAGAGGAACAGCATTGTACAGGGTGACATTGTCGAGGAGGACGAGGGCGATTCCGATCAGCACGCCAATAACAATAATACGACCAACGACGTGGACAACACGCAAAAGTTGCCTTTCTTCAGACGAGCTTTGCCCCCGCTGCCCCGCAGCAATGGTCAGATAAACGTCGAACAGGGCGAAGACGCCCTCGCGGCGATCGTCTCCAAACCGGATTCTCCCACCTCGATGCGACACTCGTCACCGCCGCGAGACGACGATGAGGCAGCCGAAGACACGAGTATGGACTTTGCTGCCAGTATTGAAAAAGTCAAAGACGTGAGTCCTTGTGCATTTTTTTTAATATTAACCCTCCACTGTCGCACAGGATCGTTAACGACCCCAGCGGAATTTTCCGTTATTGATTTGTCGTTAACGGAAAAAGGGAAAAATTTGCAAATTGGGAAAAAGCGCTCATTACAGAATGTTTTATTGACTGTTTTAGTATATACAAAAATAAGTCAATTTTTTCATTATTTCCTTTTATGTCTTTTTTGTTTCCAAAACTAATTTTTAAATAAAAATAAAGAGTGATCCTTGATTTTATTTATTACATAAAATCATCAATTTGTCCCTCTTTAAAATTGCTTATTTTCAGGTGATTCAATAATTATACTTTTTCGAAGAAACTGCGGTTTTTTTCGAATATTAGGATGTCTATGACAAAAACCTAAAAGGATTTTTTTTGTATGGCTCATTTTTTTTTTGATCAAATTTTTAAACAAAAACGCGTTTTTCTAGCGTTTTCGCTCAGATAGGTATTTACTGCTAAATAATATAAACTCTTGGGTTAAAGTGGATGTTAATTTTTATTGTAGAAATATTCAAGAATGTTTAAGAATTTTTGCAGATTTATTGAAGCACTGAAACGCGTTGAAAAATGTGCGAGGACGTGAACGACCCTGTGCGACCGGGGCATAGTTAAAATTATAAAAAATATATAAAAAAAATATAGTCACTAGATATGCACCTCTATAGCACTACGTAGGGGATTTTCGATATCTGAAAATAACAAAATGGCGGATAAAATAATTTTTTTTTTCGATTTTTATCAAAAATTAGATTTTAATCGTAAATAGATTCATTTAAAAGTCAGCAAGATTACGTTTTATAGGGAAAATTTTGTAGTCGAAAACTTTTCCAATTTTTCGATTCTAGAAAAATATATGCCTCTTATAATTGAAATTTTTTTACACAAATCATTGACTAAACGAAATTCATCATATCTTATTTTCGCAGTATGGTTGGTACTGGGGTCCAATGTCCGGTGAGGCTGCCGAAAAAATCTTATCCAATGAACCCGACGGCTCGTTCATCGTTCGAGATAGCAGCGACGATCATTACATATTCTCGCTATCTTTTAGATTAAACAGTTGCGTCCGACACGTTAGGATAGAGCATGATCAGGGTAAGTTTATCACAGTTGTTATATATTTAAAGTGAAATTTTGAAGAAAATAATCAAATCGGAAAAGTAATTTCAAAGAAAAAAAAACTTATGAAAATGTGTGAATTTTGAGTATGTTTTTGAAACAATTAGCAACAACTTTTCTTGATAAACTTGAGCCAAAAAATCACATGGTAAGGAGATAAATTGAGATAAAATCTTTATATTTGACTGTACCTATAGAACTACCTTAAAAGTAGGTTTGTCATATCTCTAGAATGAGACGCGTACGTAAAATTTCCATTGGATGGAAATTGAAATTGAGTTGTAAGATTGAAATACAGATTGGAAATAACTTGGTTGGGAATGAGTAAAAATAGTTACTAAAAATGGATTTTCTTCAGGTAACTTCAGTTTTGGAAGTTGCACGAAATTCAAGTCGCATACAATCGTGGATTTCATCGAGAACGCGGTGGAGCATTCGCGCAGTGGGCGTTATCTGTTTTTTCTTCATCGGCGACCCGTGCTCGGGCCAATGAGGGTTCAGCTGTTGCATCCGGTATCGAGATTCAAGCAAGTGCAGAGTCTTCAGCACACGTGCAGATTCGTTATCCTGAAGATGGTGCGAAGGGATTTAATACCGACGTTACCTCTGCCACGTCGTCTCATCGATTATCTGAGCACGCCGCATTACTACAGCGAGCAACTGGCGGAGCAAGACGAGCGGGCCGAGTCCCCGGTCAGCTCGTCAACCGGTGAATTAGAAAAGATTTGTTTCACACCGCAAGGCCTATCGTGAGGTACAAATACGTAATTCGTACTGCATCTCGTCTTGACATGTAATATAATAATAAGTTTAACAATTTACTGGTTACAAGCGAAGAAGGCGAGAAGTGAATAAGCGAGACAAACTTTTTTTTTTCACGTTCGATCTCGCACGAAGGGAAGAGATAAAGTGTGCGAGAGACTGTGAGAGTGAGAGAGAGAGAGAGCGAGAGAGAGAGAGAACGGAAGAAAGTGAAATCAAGAAACACAGACACACGAAACCACACTTTAGCACCGAATACTATTTAAATAGTAGAAAGTGTTGCAGTTGAACCATTCATTAAATGGACCGCATTCAAAGCTTGTCCTTCGAAGAAAGGAATTCGCTAATTTTCGTCAACATTTTTAAAGATGACCATCGATGCTTGGAACATTTGTGCAACAGGATACGAAATTTTTCAGAATTTCTGCGGTTAAGGTGAATGTGTATGAACCATTGATTTCATGATCACTTTTGCGATAAGTATATTAATTGAATATTCAAATTGAGATAATGTGGATGATGAAGCGACAGAAGAAAATTCGAGCAGATCGCCGGGTACTAGGGAGGAAACTTGTATCACGAGCCGTACCGACATTTTTTTCGTTTCCAACGACAAAAAGAGGCATGCGGAATTGTTTTCGTCTAATGGCGATGAAGTTTTAATTCACACTCGTCTTTGTGAATTATCGAAACGCAGGCCTTCTTTGACTCGTATGTTTCATCATTACGATTTCTCTCTGCTTTTAAATTAACACGAACGCGTTAAATATGTATATACAACGCGACAGAACTTTTGTTTTAGGAATACATGCTTCTAACGTTACAGGTTAAAAATTCAACTGTTTAAAATAGTGTAGACAAATTATTCATTTTCCAAAATTAATCACAAAAAATTATTACGAACTTTGCGCAACAATCTGTTGAAGGAGTGAATTACTGGACTACTCTCTTTGAGGTGTTTCGAGCAAGAGTAGAATATTGACTTTCAGTTACATCAGAGAGTATAATCAATTTCTCCATCCACATTCGACCGATCATCATCAATAGTATTCGAATAATTCTATAGATATTCTACAGAGTTAGTTTATAAATAATTTTTTGGCATTTTTTGTGATCTATTGAGAAAATGGATCATTCTTCTATGCTGTTATAAAAAACAATTCATGTTTTTAGCTTATAAAATTAGAGGCGTGTTTTTTTTTCAGGCTCAAAGTAAGAGTTTTACTTAACAAGCTCTAATATCCACAAAAACTTCGTTGCTCATGTCTTTTAATTTTTTTACAATATTTCGAAAGCCTTGTGCCATATAAACTATTTAACACAGTAGAATTATTTCAAGTTGCAATATAATTTCAATTTCTTGCCAGAGCAACGATTGTCTCGTGAAAAAGAAAAATTGTTTCCATCCGTCATGGAAGTAAAAAGTTACTAAATCCACGAATTTTCGCAATTCACACTTTCGAAAACGTCATCTCGACTCTTAGCTCGATAAGTAAAGTAAAATTCATTATTATCTTAAACATGGACCGTGGCCAAAGATGTAAATAAATTGTCGCAATACGTCATCTTTGAAGTACACTTTCAGATTAACATTTAAAAAAACGGAATGAGTGCATTTAACGTGCGAATGAATTGACGATTCTGCATGTCTCGTTACTTTGATGCAATTTCGTTCGCTCAAAAAGGTTTCGAAAAAATAGAGGGAAAATAATAAGCAGACACAACACTGACACAAACACGAAGAGGAGGCATGAAAATCAGCGCGCTAACAGTAATAACGATCGCATTAAACGATGAAACAATTTACGACTCGAAATGTATTAAGGCTAGGAGGTATAGGTTAATTGTTTTTATCACCTCCACCGCTGTTTTTTCGTTTTCCGATGTAGTTAGCTAGATTATGGAAGTGTTGTTTCAATTGTCCCATAGTTTATTGACGCGAATGTTAAAACGGAGAATAAGAGATCGGTCGAGCACACGAAGTAGCCGAAATATCCACGATGTTTGAAAGTAAAAAGATATATCCGTCTTCGTCGAACACTGAAACTCTCGCGAGCTACTTTTTTGTGATTAACTGTGAAAGAGAGAAAGTTGTTGAAGTTTCCATCGTTGAAACGCAAGAAGAAGCGGTCGAATTTGTATTTCTTCAAAAATTTGTGAAATTCTTCGGTTTCTTGAAAACAAAGGTACTCGCCTGTATGAAATACAGGGAAAAAAAACATATTCCTTGTTCTTCAACGATGTGAATTTCATCGAGACAAGGAAATGAGGTACCGTCGTTCAAGTTCGCATTTGTTATTCATGTGTGCGTAAGAAATAAATTTTTAATTGCCTCCTGTTACGATAAGTCTAGAGAACGAGAGAGAGAGAGCGAGGAGAAGAGAATGTTGTATGAGACTCGAGACTCTCGAGTGTATGTAAATTGTATGAAACGACTGTGATGTTCGATCGATGGAGGAGCATCGAGCGAGCAATGCGAATGGATGAGTGAGCTTAAGAAATCGAACGGAATCGAAGGAAACTCGATTCGAACGCGATGCGCTATTTTTCTTTCATTTACGAACATTTTTTAAAAAATCGTACGACTTTTTTGCTGCAACGTGATCAGCGGTGCGATCGAAAACACACAAAGAATGAAAAACGAACGATTATCGAAAAATGTACCGGCCCACCGATTTCACGATCGTAGCCAGCACACGTTGTTGATTCTTTATTACGAAAGAAGATTAACGTTTACTAGTCATTATGAAACGTTGTGTCGTAAAAATTTCGGGCATCGAAGAAAAAAAGGCAGAAAAAATAAGAGTCGATCGAACTGACTCGTCCGGATTGCTGGACAACCGTATGTACGAGCAACGTTTTTTTTTCTTTTTTATTTTATTTTTTCATCGCTTCCAAAGCATACTTTCACGTATTGTATATATTTTTTATTCAAAAAATTGAAGCATTTTTCTATCCTCATATTTGTGCGATCATTCGACTTCGGCTTCGAACTTCCCTCCCATGGACGGGTTTGACGTTTGTAAAAAATTAATTTATATCCGAAGAAGGCCCAGCTTTCAAATTCTGTATGCAGTATTTTTTTCAATTTTTATTTTACTACTTTTTCTGCGCTTTATTTCACACCCGTGTAAATATTATATTATATATTTATTCGTCGAAGTACGTGTGAAACCACGTACCTCTTGATATATTTTGTTTAATTTACTATGGTTTAAGTGACTTTCGACATCGCGAGCTCTACATTGTTAAGTTATTATTTGTTATGTAAAAAGAACATTTGTCGATAAAATCGAGGATGAATTAGAGATATTGAAGAAAATTGCTACGATTTTGTTATATCTATATCAAATCGATTAAAAATCCCTGTACAATATTTGTCCATTCAACAATTATATCCCATTATTGGCGAATTTTTTTTTTAACTTGCGCTTTATCGCAATTTTCCAAATTCTCAAATGTTCGGGTATCTTCATTCTGATTTTTAAGGTAGTTCCATCAAAAAAATCGTTTTCTTAGGATTTTGTGAAAAATTTGCAAAAACCTTTTTTGATACAATGTGCAATTGTACATTACATTTTAAGAGGTTTCATTACGTAGAACTCGAGATATTTATTGTAAAAAAATCACTATTTTCTGCAGTCTCCCATAAGAGCACGTGTTAAATTGAGCGATCTTCAACTCTAAATATCTTGACTTCTAGTCAGTGGATATTGTTTAAATTTTGCACACCTCTTTATTGTACTTCAAAGAAGCTCCCTTTATTTTAAAAAATCCCAAGATTATGATTTTTTTAATTTTCATACATACGTAACAAGTACAGGTCATCTTGGATGATCTTGAATTTTGAGTATGTTTTTGAAACAATTTGCAAAAGTTTTTCTTAATAAATTTAAGCTGAAAAACTATATGGTATGGAGATAAATTGAGATAAAAATTTTTCATTTTTCCGTACCGATGGAACTACCTTAAATAACACCATCTGTGACAATTCGTTTAAAAAAAAAATAAAGAACACTTTGAATTTACATTGCATTGGATAAAAAAAAACTAATAGCTTTCCATCAAAAGTACAATACAATGAGTTATTCATAAAAATTTCATACGACATCGCATCTCCAGTTCATCCTTCAACGGTTTTATTCGCTCTCGTGAGATTCCGATAACTGTGTTACTGTCGCGATCGTTCACGAAATCATCGTCATTGTCAATGCACCATTCGATAAAAAGAAAAACAAAAATTAGCACCGTCATCCTCGACACTAACCAAGAACTCCTAGTCTAAAATCACGTTTTATCACCAAGTTCGATCACTGCTAGCGTGAATTTAATAAATAAACAAACGAATGACGAGAGAAAACCGAAAAAATAAAGTAAAATAAAAAATTTTTTAGAGCGAGAGGGGAGAGTAAGGGTGAAACAAAATTGACCACGTTTTCTAACGAAAAAAAAAAACAGAATAAAAATAAAAGTAACTGAAAGAAGCGAAACGATAGTAAAAGTACGTAATGTTTTTCCAATGATGAACGATTGCAAATAAAGATTTATATTTTTCTTTCGGATCGTCAGAGTATTGCGGACGTACACGGACGACAAGGAGCTTGTCTCTCGCGACAAAATTATTCAGAAGCGTACGGGAAACGAGGAAGGAGGGAAATAAAGATGAAGAGAAAGAGGGGAAAACAAAAGCCAGGAAATCTTTTATACACTTCGTATTGCACCGAGCTATAATAAATTATAATAAACACACTGTGGGACATTTATAAAATAAAGTAAATAATGAGGGAAGAAAATGTGAGAGAAAGAGGGAACTTGTATGGCCCGATGTGGCAAAAACACACGATCATTTCGGCTTTTTTATCGAGCACGTTTCACACGACGAGGGAAAATACACGCGCGCGCGATGAAATCATTCTTTTCTTTTTCTGTAAAGCGAGATACATAAACGTTACCTACTCAGATAAAAAGTAAAGGATAAAGCAAAGAGGTGAAGGTAAAGAGAAAATTGAATAAAGGACAAGTGAACATATGCACATGTAATTTTATTTAATCTATTTCATAGAAAAAAAAAACGTGACGTTAGTGTAGTCAATGATAGCGAAAAGTAAAAAATAAACAGGGAAAAAAAAGAAAGAACCCTTAATTATAGGACGCAACAACTGGATCAGTATTCTGTGGAGAACAAATTAAAATAGCCTCTAAAAAGAAAAAACCTCTGAAAGGGATAAAGGAGGGAAAATGAAGCCGCGAGGAGATTTGTAGTAACCACGAGGACGACGTGTCGAGTATTATAAAAAGAAAAACGCATTATTGAAATAATCCGATTCGATGAGTATGTGCGACTGATATTGCTTTAAAATACGTATAAAATATTGTATACACACTTCCATCCATACAGAAAAATACAAGGAGGGAGACGAAGGAGAGCCTCGAACGTGCTGACGCGAGGATGAATAAATAACAATTTCAAGAAAAAAATAAAATAAAGAAAAAAAAACAAGACGAGCGAAGGAATAATAAAGAGCACAGCCATAAATAAGGCCCTTCTTACAATTAATTTATTGTACGGTGGAGAAAAAATTAATCTAAGCCTAATTGAATACGCATATGTAGTTGATTAACAACGTTTGTACTGCAATGTTGACAATGAAATAAATTTTTGAGATCAATCATGCGCATCGTATTTGAGGCCTCGAAGATGAAGACGAAAAAATCTGTCGATCGGAAACGGATTGTTCAACATGAACGTATAAGGATTATAAGAAGGGTACGTATAGCTTTTTTTTTAAATAGCATTACTTGCAAAAATAAGATACATTAGGGGTGTGCTAAGAATTCGAATTTACGAATATTATTATTCGATTCGAAATTCGAATTGAATTATACGAATATTCGAATTATTTGAAAACATAATTGAAAAAATAATTAAAAAATTGCAGAGACTTTATTGAAGGTACGAAGTTTATGAAAAATTAATTTTATTCCAAATTTCCGTTTAAAAATAATAAATAAGAGACCTATTCACAGTTGATAGTGAAGTGCGTTTGTCAATGACAGTATTTCCAGTTGTTGAGAATAATATTTCACTCTCGGCAGAAGTGCAGGGTATTGGCAAAAATCTTCTTGCCATTGTTGACAATCGCGGAAACTTATCTTTTTCTTCTCTTCACCATACAAGTGGACCTTGTTGAAGGATTTATAATGTCACCATTCAGATAAAGTGTCATTTCTTGCGAAATCTTAAAACTTGAGAGATTTAATATTTTAGATATTTCATTTTAACGTGTTATTAATTACGATTATCTTTGTCGTTATACAAGAAAATTTTATGTATAACAAAATAAATATTAATTATATTTTGAGAGTTAAAAATCATCTTTTATTATAAATGAATTTATAAATAACTCAAGAGTTCTAATTTATTCGAAGAATTATTTGAAAAATCAACGAATCATTTAAAAGTTTCGAATTATTCGAAAATTCACGGATTACTTGAAAAATTACGAATTTTTCGAATTATTCGATTTGAACGCTATTCGCACACCCCTAACATACATATATATGCTTTGAGTATTTTTATCAACGCATGCGATCATAATCGACGATTTCGATATTAAAAAAAAATTAATTGATGCGTTTTTAATTTTCGTACTCATTTTTATTATGTACAAGTTACAAGATTTATCATAGTAAAAAATTGATGAATGTTAATTGTCGAAATCTCACAAAAGTCCGCATGCTCCGTTCGTTCTTCTTCGCCAAAAGTCCAATCAGCTGATCGGAAAGAGGGGAGGTTTCGTCGTCGTCTCTCTTAAAATGTGGACTTTCGACCTACCACCAGACATCGTGAGAACAGATTGTTTCATAATCAATCAGTTATTCAATAACCGGCTGTTATCTTCGTCGTAATGAATCCTCAACAGTGATCTTAATTTCAATTTGCAAGCCAAGAATTCAGCACGTGTGATGATTTAGCGGAAAATACGACGAAGTGAAATTCTTTCTGATCTCTGGTGGTTTTATTGGCGTTGTCCCTCCAAAATGTGAATTACAAAATTACAAAAATCTGAGCCCAAAAATTTGCATTTTTGCCGAATTTTGCATTTTTGCCAAATTTTGCATTTTTGCCAAATTTTGTGGAGATGCTTATTCAGTTTTGTTTTTACTTCCAACATACGTTATTGACAGTTTTCTACTTTCAGCTGAGAATGTAAATTTCTCCATCAAAATAAATTGAAAAAAAAAACACTGAAGAAAAAAAAGTCTTGTCTGTTCTTTAGTAAGACATAAAAATGTATATTCAATTGATAGCAGATGCTTTGAGTATCATAACCATAGCATCATGCTTTACTCTCAAAGTACCACAAATAAAAACAATAATGAGCATGAAAGCAGCAACAGGGATATCTATTCTAAGTTTA
The DNA here is from genome assembly GCA_030522545.1 of Cremastinae sp. A BG-2022a. Classification (NCBI taxonomy): domain Eukaryota; kingdom Metazoa; phylum Arthropoda; class Insecta; order Hymenoptera; family Ichneumonidae; species Cremastinae sp. A BG-2022a. Next base: position 32,000 of record JAPYYW010000451.1, on the reverse strand, counting down.
CTGCTAGAACTGACCAGGTGAGTGACAGTTTAAAAATAATTACTTACTCGACGTACAGATTTTTTAACTGTCATGTATTTGAATAGCAATAAACAATGAAGAAAAAAAATTTAATTTTGGTTTGTTACAGTTATACTGTTATGACCAGCTACAACTACACAAATGGCTATTCAATACTTTCCTACCTGGAATATCCAGTGATACTTGCTCAAGAATACATCTTAATATTCCTTGTTTTAAAATATCTTGATCTTTTGAACAAGCGTTCAATTTTGTTTGCTGTTTGTTACTTTGTTTTAACCACAAGTTTATTTTTACAATTATTGCCAAAAAGCATATTGACGTTAATGGTGGTAAGTATTATCAAAAAATTATTTGAAAAGTCACAGCAGATTTGAGAGCGAATGAAAATATTTGGCGAAACATATGCTTGGTTTTTTTACAGCCTATCTGTACACCGATCTCAGCATCTAGCAAAGTAATTCAGTTAGTTGCTATTATCAGAGCAAAAAATGCTGATTCTATATCATCCATGACTTGGTTTATATCAGCTTTTACAAACTTCAGTGAGTACATTTTAAAAACATGATTATTTAATTTTCTTCATTTTTTCTAAGTACTGAATGAATTTTTTTCACAAACATTTCTATACCATAAATTAAACTTAACTTTATCTTTTTGGATATAAAAAAATTTCATTACAGCAAGAGTGTTTACTATATGGGTGGATTCAGCCGATTTGCTACTTCTACTAAATTTCATTATTTCAACAGGACTGAGTACAAGTATTATGTTTACATCCATGTATTACAAGAAACATGCTGTTAAGCAAGAATGAATAATGTTCAGAATAAAATGTATATTAAAAGAGTACATACAGTGAATTATGAGAAATCGTCATGTTAAGATAATTTTATCAAAAAATCGTTTTCTTAAAATTTGCAAAAACCTTAATACAATCTGCAATTGTATATTAAATTTTAAGAGGTTTCACTACGTAGAACTCAAGATATTTATTGTCAAAAATCACTATTTTCTGCTGTTTCTCCTTAGAGCACGTATTAAATATTGCGATCTTCAACTCTAAATATCTTGACTTCTGGGTGGTGGAATTTTTTGAAATTTTGCACACCTCTTTATTGTACTTCAAATAAAAAATCCCAAGATTATGATTTTTTTAATTTTCATACATACGTGACAAGTACAGGTCACCTTGGGTGATCTTGAATTTTAAGTATGTTGTTCTTGAAACAATTAGCAACAATTTTTCTTAATAAACTTAAGCTCAAAAACTACATGGTATAAATATAAATTGAAATAAAAATTTTTGATTTGACTATTATTCCCAGTCCCATTGATAAGAAACAAGTTGTTGTGAGGTGACAGTTAAATCAAAAAGTTGCTGTTCAGTTTTTCTCAGGTAAAAAGTGGTTTTCAAGTAAAAGTTCATTAAGAAAAATTGTTGCAAATTGACTAAAGAACAACATACTCGAATTACAGGGTCGTTCAAGGTCAATTGTGCTTGATATATATGATTGAAAAAATTTCGAAAAAAAATTTGTGCAGATTTAAAGCAAGATTATATAATATTCTTTGATGTTGTACAGAGCTCCATGTCAAATTTCGTAAGGCTTCACAGTGTAGAAGTTGAGATATTTATTGTTGAAAATCGCAATATTTAACATGTGCTCTTATGGTTGAGTAACAAAAATAGTGATGTTTACTAATAAATATCTCGATATCCATAATGTAAATCGTCTTCAAAATTGGCCCACACGTACATATTGCGTCAAAGAACGTCTATGTAAATTTTTATCAAAATCGTATAAAAAATATTTAACCCCACAACAACCTTAAAAATAATTTAACATATAAAATAAACATTATTTTTTTGATACAGTAAAAAATATTTTTTCTATGAGAAAAAAATGTATATTTATCAAAAAAGTTTAATTTTCTTTTTTTAAATAAAATTCAATGGATATTTTGTTTAAAAAAATGATCTTTTTTTTCTTTTATTATTTAAAAATGAAATTTGAGTTGCGCACGCGCCGAAATACACCGACTCCCACTTCGAGTCTGACAGAATTGTATTATACGAAGATCTGACAAGTCGACTCGTCACTTTGGCAGAAATACATACTCGTCATCTTGACATGATTTCTGTGTCAAATTGAAAAACACAATAATCTGGAAGAATGGCGGGTTCGGCTTTAAGGCGATTAATGGCAGAATATAAACGTAAGGGAAAATTTGGAAACCCGATTGCTTCGTCAGTCAGCATGACATTATTTGCACTTTTCATATAAATACTTCGCTGACTTGAACATTTAGTTGCAAAATTTTTTTTTCAGAATTGACATTAAATCCTCCAGAAGGTATAATTGCTGGCCCGATTAATGAGGAGAATTTTTTCGAATGGGAAGCTCTGATAACGTGAGTTTTCGTTACTTTTACTGAATCGAGGCAAAAGGTCAATATAACCTCAAAATTTTTAAATACAACTTTTCACATTTATTTGCTCCGAAATAATTAATCTACATTTCTATTATGTAAATGAAATATTCCAAAATGTTTCTAAAAACTATAAATATATATACATTTTTTATTTATTTAAAAAATATCGTGGATAGATGCTATAATCTGTTTATTGACAAATTCTCAATAAACGTAAATATAGTAAAATAAAGTAAATAAATATAAAAATTACAAAAATTTTTAATTTATAGTGGACCTGAGGGAACATGCTTCGAAGGAGGTGTTTTTCCAGCTAAGCTTATTTTTCCACCAGACTATCCTTTGAGTCCACCAAAAATGCAATTCACTTGTGAAATGTTTCATCCAAACAGTGAGTAGAATATTTTGATGGAGAGAAATTTTGGTTCAGCCATTCTCAATACCAAAATCGATTATTTTCACAATTAAGGATGTTGTGTTCAAAATCGAAAATGATGAAAATTTTTTGAAAATTTCACATAATATTAAGTGACATGTCTAAAACATTGTGTAAAAATTTCACGACGATTATAAAGCTTCTCATTAAGGAGATATTAACGAAAGTATGAAATTGAATTTATCCTATTGAAATTTTTTTTATGATATAGAGTATTAATCCAATTTTTGAATGACTAAATTTCAAGTAACATTATTGATAAAATAAGCGAAAGTTATCCCAACAAAGTATGTTTGACATAAGCCAGAGTCTTATGAGAAATCGTTATCATCCACTCTTTGAACGAAAAAAAATTTATATTTAGAGTAAACATTCAAACGTTTAATTATTTACTTTGTAAAAAGTCTGTCAACCTTTTGATTTTTTCATCATTTTTTCAATGTTTGTGTGCATTTTTTAATCATGTTTGCTTCTTAATTTTATTCTAAAATACGTATTTGGTATAGTTACCCACATCTTAAAACTTTTATATCAGTATATACATACGTATTTTATTGGTAAATTAAATTGCTAGAAAACTACCTTAAATTCTAATGAAAAAATATATAAAAGCAAAATCCAATTACATAGTCGAAATTATTGAAAATGGACGAAAGAAGCAATAAAATTTTTTCATAAAAAACTAAAGTGTACGCGTTATCAATATATATTTTAATTCGTTTTCTATGCATTTGAGTGAATTAAACATTTTTCAATATTTCACATCTATTCAAATATTTTTTATAAAAAGAAACCGAAATCATACTTTTGACAAAAACTAGATTTATAAAAAAAATTACTAACTTTTAATGAAAATTTCTGTTTAGTTTATGCTGATGGCCGAGTATGCATTAGTATTCTGCACGCTCCCGGGGATGACCCGATGGGCTATGAGATCAGTGCTGAGAGGTGGAGTCCCGTCCAAAGCGTTGAAAAGATTTTGCTGAGCGTTGTGAGCATGTTGGCAGAACCGAACGACGAGAGCGGAGCGAACGTTGATGCAGCCAAGATGTGGAGAGAAGATCGAGCGGAATTCGAAAGAATAGCTGAAAAATTAGTTCGCAAGACTCTTGGCCTTTCAACATGAGCACATTATTGTATCATTCCTTGCTATTATTATTTTATGACGACTGTGACTTCAGAAAAATGAATCATTGTAAAAAATGAAGTTATCATTTGCTCTTATACATTGGTGATTGTTTATTTTCCTTAGTAAATGTATCTATGTATCATATACGCATTGTTGAATATAAATCCCAGTTGTTAATTATATAATCCTCAAATTGTCTTCCGAGTTTAAACAAATATTTATCGAAATTCGTTTGATAAAAATTGAATCTATATAAATAAAAATGAATTGCCACATGTACGACAGAGCATCATTTCCAGAACGGCTCGACAGATTTGGCTGATAGAATTAATAATTCACTCAAAAACTTAGGATTATAAACGTAACGCCTACTTCATAATCTCGGAAGAAATTAATCTACTGGAAGGGAAGCAAAGACTAATTCGCGAGACGCCAGAAATCCTCGTCGGGGGGACAATCGTACAGTTGCAGAAATCGAATCTTCTAAAGAGAAGATTTGCACAAAGGTGCAAAGCCGATCTTCGAGAATCTTCATGAACTTGAACTGCTTGTGTAATCATTATAACGAACTTCGGCGAAATAATTAATCCGACGTATATGCAGTGTAAGTAAATAATATTTTAAACTAAAGATCATTTTTCTTCCTCTCCTCGCATCCCATTCATCGTCATTCCTCCCCTATCAAAAGATGTGATCTTCATCCCTAGGTAAACAACTTCATTGTCTTGATCCTAAAGAGAGGTCAACACCGTGTTATGTCTTCTCCAGATTCGATAAGTTTACGGGGACATAACACTACAATGACATATTTAAAAAATTTTTTAATTGGAGGAGTCATCATCAAATTGACCTGGAATCGCTCTTGTACATATGGCGTATAAAATTTTTAATCGTATACTTTATTATTACAAATTTTTAACATTTGTATTCACAAAATGTTGACATCCACGCAAAGTTGCGGGAAGATCATATAAAACGTGATCATTTTTATTTAATTTTTTGATTTTATCAAATCTATTTTTTTTACAAAAGTTTTTTTTAAACTAAGGATTTTTGCTATCGAACTAATGAAATTTTTATTAATGGTAAATTTCACGATTAATGCGAGGGCCCGAAGCGCCCGATTATAACCTGTTAGTTTTTAAATAAAAAAGAAGCTCAATTTCTATGAAAAAAGTGATTGGAAATTGAATAATAATTCGAGTCTAAAAATTCCTTGAATTTAATGTTTTTTTTATTCAAAGTTTACATATTATGGAAGGGGAGCTGCAGGATATCCTTGCGGAGCATCCTTAGCTTTGAGGTCAGGGAGGGATGGAGCGGGATAGTTGATCTCCTCCTTTGGCTCGAATACCTCGACATTGTCAGGCAGACGTTTCTTGGGTCCAATCTTGCCATCAGCGTCCCAAGGCAACATAATCTTGACCTTGATACCAAGGACTCCTTGTCGAAGGAGTACGTGGCGCGTCGCGGAGTCGACGTAATCGTTCGTCGGCTCTCCAGAGTGAATCATGAGTCCGTCGACGAATTTCATGCTCTTGGCTCGTTGACCCCTCAATTTTCCACTGACCACAACTTCACAGCCCTTTGCTCCAGACTCCATGATGAAGCGGAGAACTCCATAACATGCTCTGTTGATAAATAAATCAGCGTTTTTTTAAATAATTCGAGATTATGAGTCCGTTACTAACAAGAGAGTTCAATTAAAAACATTTTTTCTTAAGAAAATCTTTTTTGGAATGGAGATTAAAAATTGTGATACTCGTAAAATGGGATTTGTGTTCCGTACCTCCTGACAGCAAGACCGCCAATCAATTTGTAACGGAGAGATTCTGCCTGTGCAATGGCGCAGAGTCCACGAGTGGCAACTTTCTCAGCATAGAGCTCAATATTGCGATCCTTGAAGTCAAATCGTTTCTGAACGACCGATGTCAGCTCACGAATTCTGCGTCCTTTCTCCCCAAGAACGCTCTGAGTGTGTGTCGCCATGAGAATGATCTCTGTACGGGATGGAGTGACACGCACTTCCACACCGGAGTAGCCATCCTCTGCGAGCTCACGAGTCAAGAACTCATTCAGCTCGGCTTTGAAGACTCCGTCTCCTACAAACTGAATCGAAACAATTTTAATTTATCAAAAAATTAAACACTCGTAGTACAATTGTACTAAATATAGAACAAAGTTTCTTCTCAAATATGTGGACTTATATATACAAGAGATTTCTGCATGCTAAAATCATAACCAATATATAACCTAAAAGTGGGGTTATGTATTGTTGTCAGTTGTTTTTCTGCTCTGGATCATACAAAACCATTAATAAGATAATTATTAGAATAGCAATAGTTTTTTGTATCTATAGTAACAAGTATTCAGATCTGTTTCATACGAATTATAAGAGAATCAAGATCATTGAGGAAAGTAATCGAAAGCCGACAGTCGATGTATCCATGTAATCCCTTTAGTAAACAATGCACTACTTTGATTATTGTACAGAAATCACAAAACGCAGTATTCACAATTTCATAATCACGGAATATTTTTTCATTTTTCGTTGAATTATAGTCGATAAAGCATCACGAACCTTTCGCTTCTTCGAAATTGATCGGACAGCCATGTTTAGTGGTGACACGAGAAAGGAAAAGATCGAGGCAGGGAGCGCTGCTCACATCCACAAACGGAAGTCGTGCCAAGGGTACGGAAAAACGGAAAATGCAAAATCTGACAACTTCCGCTCCATCAACAACATTCAAATTCTTTCAATTTATTTTCAATACTCTATTAAAAAATTATTTTAAAGTCAAATAATTTAGTTATACTTAAATCTGCACGCACTGATAAATAAATATGCATAAAAAATTGGCCCATGAATATTAGAAAAATAACATTTTACAATCATTATCAAAATAATGAATTCAAAAGTCTTCTGAATTCGTTATAATTTGAGAAATAATTCATTTATTTGTACATTAGTTTGTCGATGGTATTCTGCTGTTGTTGAATTTCTTTATGAGATGACGGACTTTTCTGTAGAACTAATAATGTCAATTATTATTTAAGTGGTTCGATTGTCAAAAATAGAAGGCAAGTTCCACTTATCGCCCACAAAACCTTTGTTCTATCCTTATTAAATTGATTTTGGGTCTTTGTGAACGTATTGGGAGAAAAGTGGAACGCCCTTAGAGAGAGAACTGGGTAGCGACATTATCGACGAAATGAGAAACTAAATTTTTAAAATGGCGCCCTCCGGTCCGTCATGTGGCGCCTCTAGTGTTAAATTTATATGTATTTTTATAAATGTGTATGTAATGCAACATCAGTTCAGTTTCAGTTGTGTCGCGGGCAAAAACACGTGGGTTCATTCTTCTGATTTAGGATACTAACATATTATCGAAATATGGCAAAAAAAGTGTTAAAACGGAAGAGAAAAGAATTGGAAAAAGAAAATGAAGCAAGAAATGAAGAACAAGAAGTTATTATACCTTCTAAAAGAATGTCCGACGAGCCGGTACCAAAGAAGGTTAGAAAACAATGTGAAATTACCATATAGTTTATACAAGCAAGTTCAAAATAATTTATAACTACGAGAAAATATAAGACTTTTATGCATTTTTAAGAAAATTTATTTATCAATAAGAATTGATAACATCAATTTTCGTTTCATCAAAAAAATATAAAAATCTTATTTTGCTGTCCATACTTCTTTTGAATTACCTTGAAACGTGAAATTTCTCTCCCCATTTTTCGATAAATTAAAGTATCTTAATTAAGGTGGTTCTCCACCCAAACGAAAGTCTGCAGAAAATCTTTATATTCATATTATGATTTATTAGAAAAAAAATCGAGGGTTGTCGTCGATGTCATTTTTGAGAAAAATTGAATTGCAAATGTGGTTTATAACATGCAAACGTAGCTCAAAATGGTAATTATGTACATTTATTTGGGTTATTGTGATGTTATAGACTGCAGATTTAAATAAAAAACCTCTCATTTTGTTCGTCATTAAAAAAATATGCAAAAAAAAGTATGGCCTTTTTATCGAGCAGATTGTTTCTTCAAATATTCGTCAACTTTGGATGTAACGTAAGACTTCTTAAATAGAGCATAAATAAGTAAATAAACACATCCATATACAATAATCATGTGTTTTATAAGAAAATTAACCAATTATTGTTATAATTTTGTGGGACTCCTACAAAATATGAATCTTTATTGGAGAACTTAAGGCAGTTCTATCAGTACAATCAAATTACAAAATTTAATCTTTATTTCTGTACCATGTGGTTTTTCTGAGAAAGTTTATTAAGAAAAGTTGTTACTAATTGATCAAGAATAACATACTCAAAACTCAAGGTCATCCAAGGTGATCTGTACTTGTTACATATGTATGAAAATTAAAAAAAATTATAATCTTAGGATTGTTTTAAAAAATTAAAGGAAGGTTGTGCAAAATTTTAAGAAGTTCCATTATCCAGAAGTCAAGATATTTAGAGTTGAAGATCGCAATGTTTAACATGGTCTCTTATGGGGGACTGCAGAAAATAGTATATTTTGACAATAAATGTCTCAAGTTCTACATAGTGAAACCTCTTAAAATTTAATTTACAAATGCACATGATATCAAAGAAGGTTTTTGCAAATTTTCAACAAAATCTTAAGAATATGATTTTATGGTATAACTACCTTAAAAAAATTCTAGATTGAGATAAGTCATTTGCTCATATATTAGAATCAAATAATAGTAATAATATTTTACTAATTGTTGCAGGTAAAATGGATAAACAAACAAAGAGTTTTGGTATTCGCAGCTCGAGGTATAAACCATAGAGATAGACATCTTATGGAGGATGTGAAAACTCTAATGCCACATCACAGAGCAGAGGCAAAGATGGAGCGTTCGAAGAATCTTCAAGTTGTCAATGAAATATGTGAAATGAAAAATTGTACAAAAGCTATTTTGTTTGAGGGCAGAAGAAAGAGGGATCTCTATGCATGGTTTTCGAACGTGCCAACAGGACCGAGTGCAAAATTTCTTGTGGAAAACAGTAATAATTGTTTTTTTTTATAATGAAAGTGATCCTTGTGTATGAGTTACAAAGTAAAAATTTTGTTACTTTTTCAGTTTATACTATGGGAGAATTGAAATTGACTGGCAACTGTTTGAAAGGTTCCAGACCTTTGCTCTCGTTTGATGAAAATTTTACAACAAATCCGCATTATGCTCTGCTGAAAGAACTCTTCACGCAGATATTCGGCGTGCCAAATCACCATCCGAAGAGTCAGCCTTTCTTCGACCATGTATACACGTTCAGTGTACTCGACAACAGGATCTGGTTCAGAAACTTTCAAATATTGACCGAAGACGGAGGATTGGCTGAAATTGGTCCTAGATTTGTTCTAAATCCTGTCAAAATATTTGGAGGCAGTTTTGGGGGTGAAACACTTTGGGATAATCCGAACTACATTTCACCAGCAAAGGTAAGTTGGACAATAAGATTACTGTATGAACCAAACCAATGCAACAACCAAACAAAACGTTCAGCGTCGATGATGGCTGTGAACTCTAATTTCAGTTTCGTCAAGCCATCAAGAAAAAAGCCGGTGGCAAGTACATGAACAGAATAGAACAAAAAATTGCTCAGCAAGCTAATAAACCGGAACAAAGTTACGCACTCAATCCCATGGATGATATATTCAAGGGAGAACCTTTGGAAAATGCTGAAAAACTGGAAAAAATCGAAACCAAATCGGTACCAATTGCAACAGAGACAGTAAAAAAGGTTTCAAAAAAGAAATTAAAGAAAACAGTGAAAAATAAGAAAAAGACTGTTTTAGCGAAAAAGAAACGAACGTGAAACATAATGGGATTTATTTGAATGAGAATTTGTATATCATAAAAAAAGGAAAAGAAGGAAAATAAATGTCAACAAAAGAAGGAATCAGTGATATTGGCGATAGGTGAAAAAAAATGATAAATGTGCGATAAACTCTCATTTATGTATATTTATTCATTTAAGAAAATGAAATCAAGTATTCAAGTACAAGTTTTATATAGATTTGTGTTTATAGTTTGTCCAGAATTCATCCTTTTCCATACGATAGTAATAAGAATCATTAATGATAATTGTCTTAATTAAATTGGTGAAACGTCGCTAATGAAATCATCAAAGAAAGAGAAAATCATTTGATAACGTTAATAATACGATGAAGGTAATTCTTTCTTAGGAACTTCATTTTTTTTTCTTATCGCGTAATAGAGACGAAACAAATTTAACGTTTTACTACATTTTTTTTGTTGATTTTCCTCTTCAATTTTTTTTTCTCAACACGCAGGCAGGTACAATCTTTCTTCATTTTTTTCGTCACGCATCGACGTTATCTCACTACAGTCACTAACAAATCGTGATCATATAATCATCTGAAGGTTACAAAAAATTACTTTGATTGTTGCTTCTACTTTGTTTTCGTCTTCTTCGCCCAGTAATTTTTCTTTTTTTTTTTATTCGCAAGTGTAATTTCGATTTGCGGAGATAAAACAAAAGCGACGGAGTCCGTTTCGTCAGTTTTACGTCGATCGTTAATACTTGAAAATTACTATAATTCTAGGCTTTCAACAAATCTCTTCCGTTTTTGCTTTCTCTCTTTCCGTTTCCTCCATCAGTTATCGTTCGATTGAAATCTTTGCCATTCATGACTGGACAAAGTTGATTTTTCTTTTTTTTTAACGGAAGAACATTAATGTACGGTTTCTCTTTTTTTCTTCGCAATTAACTTTTCCTTACACTTATTACATTTGTCAATTCGTAACATTTCTTTTTTTTTTCGTCTATATTATATTTCGCCTTGTCACGTTCGCTTTGCAATCTCTCATTATATCGATAGATACTTTACTTTAAAGAATATTGCTTTATCATAATATTATTTTATCACTTATACGTATCAACTAAATCATTAACTATACTCATATTTTATGTACTCATTCATATATATATATATATCGTTTGAGTTAATTAATCATTATTCTATTATTAATATTACAACTATTTTTATTGTTGTTATTGGACTTTGCATTATTTTGTTATCTTCTTCGCTTTCTTTCGTATCGCGCTTCAATTTTTCCTCTCACGTTCCTTTCAACATCGATCTCAATACACTTCGCTGCTTTTGGAAGAAAAAAAAGTGCTCGTTTGTTCGCGAAATTCTGAAACGAGATGAAAGTACATCCTGTACTTTCCAGGCGATCAACAATTTTTATTATTTTTCACGGATATATCTCTAATAGTCAATAATAAATCGGTGGTTTTTTTCCAGCGTGCCATAAACTCTTGGCTTTCTCACGCTCCCTTCGTTGTCTCGCGACTTGCACGAGCGATCAACTCGACACGTTTCCACGGACTTTGTTATTTCTTCGCAGAATTCGATGGATAAGAAGATTTTTTCGGTGGATAATACTTGTTCATAGGGTCAATGAAGGATTAATTAAATTATTTACTGAAAAGAGAATAAATTCGTGGCACAGATACGGGTCCTTGAAAATATCGATGTCGAGACGATCGCTCGTCGCTTCACGCTTCCGCATCTCCACTCATGGAGGAAAAACAACAGGCTCCAAACATTCTTCAACGTTTTATACAAATTTTGCACTAAGCCGAACCTCGCGGTCAGAAGAAAATAAGGTGGGAACATTTTTAAGCGCTTTAATGCATTTTGTTTCTTTTTGTTTTTTTTTGTCATTAAAAAAAAGGTACACTCGAGTCGCAACGTTCGATCGACGACACATTATTGTCCCCTCGTCTCGATCAAATTGCCCCTTACACAATAGTCCAATCACAAAATAATCTCTTCGCGAAAAAATTAAGAAAAAACGAACAAATAATTACACATAAATTTGATTTTTTTTCGCTCTCTCTCTCTCTCTTTTCAGACAAAAGAAGACAATGATGGAGCAAGCTACAAGTATTTTTTGGAGATATGTCCATTTATTGCGATGAAATTTTGTTCAGCCAGCTACGAATATCGGACACTGCCGAGGGATTTCATAATCTGGGCTCCATCATTTTCGAAAAATCATTTATCTTCGCAATATTCTCGCTCTCTTATTGGGGTTTCGTGCGCAACGAAGCAAATGCCAACGATCATCACATTTAAATTATTCTAAGACGTATACTCGTGGGTGTTCACCTACGCTACTCGAAACGAACGTTAAAGTTTCACTTAAAAAATGGCAACTGATAAAACGCGATACGCTTCGCGTTAAAATCGTATCGCGTGGAAAGAATACTGAAAATATTTTTGGAAGTTGTACAAAAATTGTACAAGACTCGTCACCCGGAACCATTCCACTGTGAAAGATCACGCGAAATTTTTGTTAATGTTTCATGTCAATCGTAGGAAGATTTTATTGCTCGCATCTGTTTGACATGATTAAAAAAAAGATTTTTGTTTTTTTTTATTATTGAATCATTTAAGGAGGTTTTGCTCGATCTTTTAAATATTTTTTAGAAATAGTTTTGAAAAATCGTGAGAACGATTGAAGTGTTCAGTGTTAATTTTTAACACTAAATATTTCACAGGGTGCAGTTTTTTTAAGTTTTGAAAACTTGCGTGTAATTTTGAAGAATGTTTATGTAGATTTGTTAAAGAAACTATATTTGACATTTCAAGCAAAAAAAATCCTGATAAAGTGGGTTAGTGTTGACGGATCAGAGGTGGTTTCGGTGATTATTCAAGTGATCGTGGTCAGTGTGAGTCACAAAGTTCAACTTCAAGGGCATGCTCGGAATAGAAGCACCCTTAAAATAGAAAATAGGTTTTAATTGTTTTAAAGAATAACATTTTTTCGGACTCTACGAATGGGCACAAAAACAGAAACAGAGACATTAATAATTGGTTGTCAAATGATGGCTTTCTCCCGGGACCTCAATTTTTACTGTTTTTGCTCAGGTAACTAGGGCAATAAAAAAAATACAATCGCAGAGTCCAAAAAAATGAAATTTTAAATTAATTTGAAAGTACGTTTTAAAGAATTAATACAAGCAGCCCTATATACTCTGTCTGGAATCTCGAACTATTTTTCGAGCGATTCAAAAGGTGGGGACAATAAATTCTATTTAAACTGTGAAAAATAATATTTGGCAGCTGTCAAGTTCGCAGCGCTCTGACGTTCGATTCGACATGATTTTGATCGCTTTTCCGATATCTTTGCAAGATTACCGAAGTTATAAGAAAAACAAATAATGAAATAAAATAATAAATTATCGAAGGGAACAGTCGCAATATTGTTCGGCCACGCGCTACAGACAAACTCTTCTTATGCTTTACCCGGTGTTTCCCGAACTCTTGTCCCGCTGTTCGCTACGTTAAACTGCGAATCACTTAAATCCTAATTTGTTTGACTAGGCCCGCGTGAATCGACTATCTCGTCCCTTCGAATTTCCCAAAAAGTACTCTACTAAAGAATTGAAGAATTGCTTTTAGCGATAATTTATTAAAGAAATTAAGAAGTAATAATAAAAGAAGCGTTCTAGTACCATTTGAACAATGCGATCAAAATCAAGTAGCGTTAACTCGCGGCCAGTTTTGGCACTGATCATTGCGACTCATTCAAGAGCAGAATTTCTTCTTTTGACTCATTCAGAACCCAATGTCTTTTTCTTTCGTATTAAGCGATTAATCAAATTTAAGCTTAAAATTTATTCGACCGAGTACCAAAACTCGCCACAACTTCGAAAGTCAGTTCTGCATCTTTTCATTTCGTTGCGCAAACGCTGCGATCCTATCAGAATAATTAACACTAAAACATGAGAAGCGAACAGACTTGGCTAAAAAAGGAAAAAAAAATTGCCGAAATATTAGGCACAAAATATAAAAAATTGAAACTAATCTAAAACACAATTCATTGCGTAAATACTAAACTTTAGATTTTAGATCTATCAAATGCAACGTTGACATTTGTTTTTAAACATTTTTTTTTGCACGTGTTTCTTTTTTTTTCTTTTTTTGGCTCAGTATGGCTCTTCTCTTTCTTCACTGTTCTCTCTTTCTTCTTAAGGTTTCAGTCTTGCATTTCAGTCTTAATGTGATATATGGAGGTGCAAAAATTATCGAATCGTTAATTGATAGTACAATAAATCTCATCCATTAATTAACTCGAGTTCTTTTACAGATATTCCATGAATAATCACTGAGAGAGAGAATAATGTCATACTGGCGAAAGTTTCTTTTTTCTTATTTTTCCATACTTAATAGTGTACGCGCTAAGAGTGTCTAAAAATAAATTTTATGTACGATTAAATCGAGAGACGCGAAATTCCATCTAGGCAATCATTTTAATTTTTTTTTAATCAATCCAATGTGATATCTCTCTCTCTCTCTCGCTCTCTTTCCTTTTTATTTCATTCTCTACTCTCTGGTTTTTTTTTGCCTGAATCGTTAACGATTCTTACGTTAGTTTTAAACCCGTAACTATCGGGGACACGAGAGGTGACAATTTTTAAAATGAGAAAATCGTTCTCTTTTTCTACGATATCGAGATCTCTCCATCACTCTCTAACGAGCTGAAAACTACACATTGAGAACACGTAATCCCTACTAATCCCCTGGGATTCGCTAAAAAAATGTCAATAAAGAAAAAATCAATCACTAACGATAAGATTCGCTTTTCTGCGTTCTCACATGCTTAATAACAAATCGTTACAATCTTGAATATATATATATTTTTTTGATACCCATTACCATCCCGTTTAAACACGAAAAATAAATGCTTATACTTATTCGATCTTTTGATCGACACAGCAGTATGGAAAAATCTTATTTACAATTTCGTAAGAAAATATGGCCTCTTTTCTGGAAACTTCTTTTTGCATTCTTTGGCCTCGTCCCAGTTTTAAAAGGACGCGAAAATATATGACCCTACCTCTTTCCGAAATTTTCCTCAAAGAAATAAAAAAAAGTCATCGAGCTCACATCGATTCGTCGGAAAAGAAAAGCGTCGTTACACAGTTTCGTATTCCATTTTACGAAAAAAAAAAGATAGAAAAAAATAGTGGAAAACAAGGAAGTACGACGTTGGTTAAAAAATTTAAATCGCTTATTGAACTCGATTGCTAAATTGCGTACGAAGTGGAAAAAAAGTTTGTCGTCCCTCTCGGGAGACTCTTTCGAGGGAATGAAAGAAAGTGAGAAGGGACGACAGCCGACGAGACGATTTGAAAAGAGAAAAGGGTCGGTTTTTAAATCAAGAGCACCCGATTGTTGCCGAAATCGACGACGGCGATTTTTCCACTTCGAGTTAGAGCTATGCCCGAGGGTCTGTCCATCTCGTGGGGGGCTTTCCCGTAAGTGCCGAACTTCCAAATGAGCTTGCCAGACGAGTCGAAAACTTGAATTCTGTGGTTTCGAGAGTCGGCGATCACGAGGTTGCCCTCGTCGTCGACGATCACACCTTGGGGTCTCAAAAATTGTTTCATACCGCTGTTTGCGTCGCATCCGAGAACTTTGGCGCTGAGGAAGTCCGACTCGATGACAATCACACGGTGATTGTTGAAATCGGTCGTAACGACGTTACCTTCCGGATTGAAGGCGACTCCTCGAGGCGAGTCGAAGTGCTTCCACATGCTCGGCGTTGACTCGTAACCGTATTTTCGCAAAAATACACCCTCAGCGCTGAACAATTGGACTCGATGGTTTCGCGTGTCCGAGACGACGATTTGGCACTCGTTGTTCACCGCCACGTCCCACGGGTAGTGAAATTGACCGCAGCGAGATCCCTTCTCGCCGAATGTCAACAGGAATCCCCCCTCCATTGTCAAGATCTGAGAAAAAAATAATTATAAATCTAATAAGAACAAACGACTGACACGATTTAAAGTTTATTATAATTAAAAAATATAAGACAGAAGGATGATTGGATAATAAGTATTCGTCTGTTGCATATGATAGTGTATTTACTATTAAGGTAGTTCTATCGTTTTATCGTTTCCTTAGGAATTCATTGAAAATTTGCACAAACCTTCTTTGATAAGACATGCAAATGTGTATTAAATTTTAAGAGGATTCACCACGTAGAAATTGAGATATTTATTGTCAAATATTCCAATTTTTGGTACTCTCCCGTATAAGAGCTCTTGTTGCGGTTTTCAATCCTAAATATCCTCAATTGTAGTTGGTGAATCTTCTTAAAATTTAGTATAGCTCTTAATTATTATTCAAAGAAGCTTCCTTTAATTTTTTAAAAAGTTGGTAAGATTTTTTTTTCGTAATTTTCATACGTATATAGCAAGTATAGGTCACCTTGGATGACCTTGAATTTTGAGAATGTTGTTCTTGAAACAATCTGCAACAACTTTTCTTCATAAACTTGAGCACAAAAATCACATGGTAAGGAGATAAATTGAGATAACAACTTTTGATTTGTGTGCATGTACTGATTGAACTACCTTAAAAATAAATATGTTTTGTTATTTTGAAATAATTATTCCATTTTTAGGAAATAGAATATTGATTTTGCAATATCCAACGATGTCCCCCTTACTATCATGGTAAAATAAATATTTATAAAAATTTTATTAATTTTTTATAATTATTTTTATATTTTATTATCCATGATAGTAAAATATCATAGATATTATCATAAATCGTGGACAATCATAGATATTCTCATCATAGATAGTAAAATTATTTTCCTATCCTATTAATCATTATTTTCTTATTAATTTAATATTTTAAATTAGTATATATTTTACTATCAAAGATATTTTACTATCTATGATAGTAAAGTATAAAATATTAAACTTACATAGATAATAAAATGAATATTTATTTTACTATTTATGAAAGTACGTATAAAAATTTTTTTTTTAAAAGCAATATGCTAAATTTCAGCTTTGTAGTTCGATCTTTCCTGAACAATGATGTAGAAAACACGTCGTTAGATTTTCCAAGGTAATATTTTCATGTACTTTGGGAATAATACTTGAAGGAGAAGAGCATGGAAATCAGAGGGAAAAAAACAAACCTGGATTCGATGATTATCCTTGTCAGCGACGATAATACGTCTTCTGCTGTCGACGGTAATGCCGGCAGGTCTGTCGAATTGTCCTGGTGCGCTTCCGTGGGTTCCAAATTGTCTGACGAAGCCGCCGTCCTCTCGGTAAATCTGTATGCGATTGTTGGATCTGTCGGCGACGATTATGTGTCCATCCTTGTCGCAAGCGACTCCCCAGGGCCGGCAGAGATTGTCGTCGCCCTCGCCGTTGCTGCCGATTATTTTGACGGTCTTCGGGGTCGGCGGATTCGTGTTCCTCGCGGGTCTCCATATGACGGGATAATTGTTGAGTGCGATCGGACGGCCGCGCGGTACAGAGAAGTGTGCGTGAGTCAGGGGCTTTATTGTCGGCATGGGGTTCTGCGGCGATGGGCCCTGGCTCTGGCTATGGCCTCTCGTTCGACGATCTCCGATCGGTCCCGGATTATTTTCCGTTAACGAGCCCATATTCGCGATCGCGTGCAACACATTGCTTTCCGGTCCCGCGAACGAGATCCAGTTCTCTTCCGGTGGCGGCAGGTTCAGACGATTCTGACGAACCTGGAACACCTGCAAAAATCCATGAAAATTTTAATGCTCGTTTCGATCAACAATTATCTTCTTTTAGGAGATTATTCACGCGTTGACAATAGAGACGAAAATCATCAAGTCAAATTATTTTAAAAATTAGTATTGACATTCTTTGATGTCATATAAATACATATATGTTTAATATTTGAGGTAGGAGTCGCGTGACAGTCTACTCAAAAGTTTCATTGTACGTGTCAACTAAATATACAATCATTACTTCAATTTTTTTGAGATAGAATTTCTTCAAAATTTACACTGATCTTCTTTAACATCATAATAACATATGTACAAAATTTAAAGAAACTTCACCATGTGGTTATCGAGATATTTATTTTTACATATTGCCATTTTTAACATGGACTCTTATGAACGATTTGAAAATACGACGATTTATAACCGTTATTTATAATATCTCGATCATCATCAGATGGTGAAGCTTCGTTATATTTGACCTACATTTATTTAATGTAGCATCAAAGGAGATTTGTGCAAATTTTACGGAACCTTCATCGTGCATATATCAAGATTACGAGAAGTCTCAAAAAATGCGATTTTCAAAGTTAATGTACATTTATTATAGTTAATAATTTTGAATCGTTTCATAACATTTTTCTCATTCACTTTTTTAAAATGATAGTAAATATTTATACAAGTGTTAATTGATAGTCAATCCGAGACTCAAAAAATAAACAACTATATTTGGCAAAAGGCAGAGTTTGAATCTTACAAATTGAACGTCAAGTATTTATTCATTGCTGGAATATCGTATGACCTCTAAATGCTGAATGAATTGCAAAGAAAAAAAAGCCAACTTTCAATTTGAAAAATACAATGCTCTTGAGACTCCAAGTGCACAATTCATACAACTTGATCCTCACGTTACAACTGTACGGTAAACGTCCCGTTGAACATCTGAGGATTTTGTCACTTTATCTTTATTTAAAAAACATTTAATCGAAAAAATCTGCTTTAAATTCACATCTAGATTATCGTCTGACATTTTGGCGATCTAAAATTCATCTTGTGTCTTAATTTTAAACAATATTTTTTAGTGAATAAACACTTGAACGTTTCAATAATTTAATATTTAATATAAATATCCCAATAATATAATATTATAAAAAGTACACCTCTTTTTATGTGAAAAAAAATCCATACGATCATATTGAGAAAAAA
This sequence comes from Cremastinae sp. A BG-2022a, assembly GCA_030522545.1. Lineage (NCBI taxonomy): Eukaryota > Metazoa > Arthropoda > Insecta > Hymenoptera > Ichneumonidae > Cremastinae sp. A BG-2022a. The sequence continues at coordinate 13,190 of JAPYYW010000451.1, read as the reverse complement.
AACATTAAAAATAATACATCAAGGATCGTCTAGCTATCGGGAGACATCTAAGATAATTGAAATACCAAAAAAAGAATATTACCTCAGCGGACGCCATGTCTTTGACGAGCAAAAGATCGAGAGGATTTCCGGTGACGGCGCAAGTTTCCAAGGCAATGGTGAGCTTGTCGATGATCTTGCAAAGTCTGCTGATACCGTTTCTGAGTCCTTCGTCGCGTACTTTGAGCGAGGCGAACTTAGCCAGTCGGATTTTCTCGATTCTCGCGAGCAATTCTTTTTCCCTGGCCTCGAGGGCGATGAATACGCGCCTGACGCTCTGCATTACTTCGGAAGTCGACTCATGAGCTTTCTCGTCGAGCGTTTCCGCCGACAGTTGGACCGTCTCGAGATCCTCCGTGAGCAAATTCAGTCCGAGATGGGCGTCGCTCAGTACCTGGTTCGTCTGGGCTTCCGCGCTCTCGATCGCGTCCATCAGGAAAACGGTCACGTGACCCCGATGAACATTTATGGAACATTCGTTGCAGAACGCCCGATTGCACGTTTGGCACCAGAGCGGCTTCGACTCTCGGTGAATCTCGCAAGCGGATCGCTGGGGAATGTAGCGCGGTGACAACGACGACGCTGACGTTCCCTGCATCGAGCATGGCGGCGGAGTCGTCGTCATCTCGAACGATCCCCGTGGAAAAGAGCCGAAGCAGTGATCCAGAAAACTGCTCGAGCTTGGACGATTCTGCAAACAAAATTATTTATTCGCACATCTTCAAAATATTACTCTTTTTTTTTCTTTCTTACAATATTCTCTACCATTTATAAGAATGTATATATTTTTTTTAATTTCATCAATTTTTGATATTTTCTTTTTAAGTGCATGAAAAAATTATTGTGCCAAATTTGAAATCGTTTTACCGAATGGTTTAAGACTTATCAAACTCTTATAGTTGCTAAAATTTAATAATGCTTCTTATGGAGTAAAATGTAAAAATATGAGGGTCTTGTAAATTTTTTTCATATATTCGTAGTAGTGTTCATTTTGTATAGACAGTAATTTCAAAATGTTTTACTAATTTTTTTTAAATTTTATTATTCAAACAATTAAAAAATGTTTAAATTGTTGTTAAAATATGCTCAAGTTGCTAATTGATAATCAAACTAAGACTCAAAATATTGGAAACTTTTTAGCAAAAGCCAGAGTCTAGTTTTTTCGAATTTAATGTCAAGAATTTACTTTTTGCTGGGATTGTCTGTCCCATGCATCCTTAATACTCCAAAAGTATATAAAACTCACTATTCAAAACATTTATTTATTTTTTTAATGCCTTAATCGAAGTTTATTTCTTATTTGTCAGACTAATCGTATTTAATATTATTAATAAGCTCTCACGTGACTTTAATAATGATTACAAAAGAGAGTAATTTGTTGACTCAAAGTTTAATCTCTGCTAATAAAAGGATAAAGTAAAAAAAAAGTTACAAACTCAAACTAAAAAAATAATTACACGTTCATAACGCTTCAACACTTTTTCTTTACAATAAATTTTCTTATATTGAGTATTTGAAATTTGAAAGTATTAAATAATTTATAACGTAATAATTTTTTTAATGATAAAAGAATCTTAGAAAAAAAATGTAGTTTTACAAAAAATGTGAATACCTTGAAAAATATACGACTGATTATTTTGATAAATAAAAGTTGTAATTAATGAAAAATTTAAAAAAATAAAATAATGCAACAAGGATCATTGAAAAAATAAATAAGATGTTTTCAAAGATGGAATGTGTACCTGACGCATTCCCAGACAATTATCGCAGAGTGGATCGTTACAATCAGGCGCGCATCTCACCATGCCAAAACCGTCGCCGGTTAAGTTCCTCACATCGCAGTTCGAGCCGAAACTCTTGCTACTGACGACCTGCAGAAGGCTCGTGAGCAGAGAATCGACGCTCATCGAGGTATTGAGGTCTCTCGGTGGGCTCCCGAAGTTATTAGAATTCAAGCTGCTGCACGACGACCTTGTCCCGGGTGGACTCACGCTAGAGTACCCAGACTTCTGCTGCTGCCCTTCCCACGGTGAATTGCTCGCTTGCTGCTAAAGTTCAAAATCCAATTAACAACATAATATATAATTAAGCCAAAATAGAAAAAATCTTCTTTTTTTTCTATTCAGTTCAAAGACTATGGACTTTTTTCGACCAAGTTTAAATTTAGGACAATTTTTTCATTTTTTTAGTGGAAAATTATTCAGAGAGAATAAATTTCGTGCATACTGAGTGTAATTCTTTTTTATTGCACTCAAAGACGTTTTTTTTTCTTAAACCCACAACAAGGGGCTAACAAAATGTTGATAATACGTGAATTTTATTTTTTAAATGCTTGTGAAATTTGGTAATATTTAGAACAACTGTTTATGTGATATTTGTCGAGCAAGAAAGTATGCGCCTGTATAAAAGATGATAAAAATTGAAATTTGACTTTTTTTGAGAATTGAGAAATACTTTTGTGAAATTCATCATGATGAATATAAAATAAAATGAAAAAAATTTTCAAATGATAAAGAAACTTTAATTCAAAAATATAATTAAAAATTTCTTCAAATAAACTTCAAAATAAGATGAAATGAAAAACTTATAAAAATTTCTTTAGCCGAACAAAATGTTTTGTTTAATGAATACAAATATTTTCCAATTTCATAAACTTTTAAAAAAGAAGGTCTAGCAACTTCTGTACGAAAATTTTCAAAGAGAAGCACGTAACATCTGTAATTTATCATCGAAGCTTTTTTTACTCAAAAATAGCGATTGTAAAAGGATTTTTGACAATAGTCAGTATAACAGTCAATATAAAATTTAATGTATTATAAAAAATCGTATAAAAAATATTAAAAAAAAATTATTCTGGCGAGCCTGTAATTCTAACGAAAATTTGTTGAGCTACAGATTTTGGCAAGATGAAAGTGCTCGTAGTTGTCAAAAGTTCTGATGTCTCACTTTTTTTTATTGTTACAGAAACAAGTTTTGGTAAGTGCTTTTTGCAAGTTTATATCTTCTTTTTTTCTTCGTGTAAGTTTCAAGTAGTCTTCGTGGGAGAATAAATTGCAATGGACATCAAGACAGTTAATTTGTCGTCAAGAAAAAAAAATTCGTACATTATTGTTGGTTGGTGGTGGACACACGTTGAAATGACTAGCGGCGTTATCTTGTCGCGGAAAGTTAAAGTCCCCGAAAGGACTAACTCCGCGGTTGTAGCCGTTGTCTTGACTATGATTCATCATGAGTACTCGATAAGAGACTATAGAGTCCCGGGGCTATCGGAGTCAACGGCGATGTTTTTATCGCCCGAGTCCTCCCTGATCTTATTATTATTCCCTGTAACCAGTAAAAAATCAATCATTTTTTGCCATCAAATTTATCAAATTAATATTAGGATCAATAAATAATCAAACATCTCTAGCGTACAAGTGTCAAATATTGCACTTATCCAATGATAAATACATAAATAAATTATTGAAACATAACAATTTAATAAAAATTATATCATTCAATTTATATGTATATAGTTATAACAACTTATAATAATTTTTCATAATTTTCATTGATATAGTTTTCCAAAAAAAGCAGATAACGAAATTACGTTTTTTTTTACAAATATATATGGTCAGAGATACTGGGCGTAAGAATATATATTCATTATTTAATTACTCGAGAATTAAGTAATGAAGATTTTTAAAAATGTCTCTTGTTATGTTTGGAGACACTTTTGATGAAATTTTAATTATTTTTTAGTTCCCTGTGCATTTTATGTCATAATTTTATTTTTTTTCGGTTGTGTCCCGAAACACCTAAACAAACAGCGCTATCATCATTTTCACTTTGTTTCATATAAACTATATGTGAAATATATTATAACTCTATATAAATGTATATTGCCTTAAAAAAAAGACGTAAAACCATCGAATCAAATTCTTTTAAAGATAATTTTTTTTTTGAAAAACTGTATTATTTTTTTCAACACTGTACTAAAATGCATAAACAATTAAACATTACATAAAAAAAGTTATTGCGTAAGCGTCACCTGTGGATGATTGTAAACATGCGTTATAAATGTCAAATCATTAGATTCAATTTGTATAGGAATTAAAAATTTAAAAAACGTGTGAATGTTCTTCAATATTGTACTAAAATACTAAAAACTTTGAGAATGTTTCATTGTTTGATATTCGAATATTTTTAATGTTAACATTTCTATTATATATGAATATTTTTAACACATTCAATATTGAAAATTGCAATCTCAATATGGGCTGTTATGGAATAAACTATACGAAAAATCGTAATTATAATTTTAAATAATATCTCGATTTTTACAAGGTTCAGCTTTTTTAAATTTTGTACACACTTGCGTGCGATGTTAAGAAACGATTATACAAATTAAAAAAAGAATTATCTTTAAATGAATTTCTGGCAAGTATATAATCTTGAGCAAAAATGTCCAACGAGAAGCCCCAAGGAATTTTCTTCCTGCGTATCATTCGCGAAATTTCATTCGACTCATTGCTCATTCGAATCGCAGTTTACGGAGGCAATCGCGCGAGGCGAGCCTGAAATCGAATATTACGAATGACATTGTTGAACGAGGAAGGCGATATTTGTTCTCGACAAAACGAGTTCGGAAGATCTGATGTAAAATGGCTTAGAGCCTGAGGACGGTTGAAGACTTGTTTTTTTTTTTCGAGTCGTATACAGGAGTGTATATTCTAGGTAAGAAAAAAAGTGGGAGAAGGAAGGGCCCGGCTCGGAAACGGGCCAACCGAGATCTCTAGGGGTCCCAAAGGTCCCCGAGCGTTCGCAGGAGCCCTTCCAAATCAATAACCAGTGGGAAAATCGTCCCAAAGTGTACGGCGTGGAAGGAGGATAGAGAAGAGCAAGATAGACAGAGGGAAGGATGGAGGGAGGGAAGGAAACACAACAGAGAGAAAGAGCCTCCAACTTTCTCTCTTTCTCTTCCAAAGGCGCTCCAAATGTTCAATTACGAAGCCTGTTAGAATTCTCCGAATAACGGAAATCGTTCTTATTAACATTTTTTGGTACATTGGCTTGGATCATCCGACGGAAGATTCGATCTATCGGTGCATTATTTTATCGCTTTCGTACATTTAATTTTTTATTGTCGTATTTGTCGATCTTTTACGTATGGATCAAATCATTATTATTCTTCTTTTTAAATGAAAATAAGTCGAGCTTTTCGCCCTTATTTTCACAATTTTTTAAAAATAAACATCACACTCCATTTACATTGATTGCTTTGATTCTACAATTTTGATATTATCACTATTATTGTTCTTTCTGAGTGAAAATAAATTTAGTTTCTTGCCCCTATTTTCACTATTTTTTTGGAAACAATAAAAATCACTCTCCACTTAAATTGACTGCTTTAATTCTACAATTTTTGAGAATATTATTAATCTTTCTAAGTGAAAGTAAATCTATTTTCTGGTCCTTATTTTCACAATTTTTTGGAAACAAAGATCATACTTCATTTCAATTAACTGTGCTCTGATTCTACAATTTTTTGAGAATATTATTATTTAAAAAATCACACATCATTGATTGCGACTAAATAACGTTTTTTGAGAATATTCTAAAATATTTGCTCCGACTTATCAAATATTTCGATAATTTTTAACATTGGCAATCGACAAATATTTATTGATATGAATTCTTTCATATGAATGAAAATAGAGATTTTATTTTTTTTACGTCCAACCAGCATTTTAAAATATTTAGTAATAAATAAAATTTGGAATTCGTGTTCACCGTTGCTGGGCTTGTTTATGTTCCGCAAGGGTCCAGGGGTGAGACCCCCGGTGGGGCTGCAAGTATTATTGAATTAAAAGTGTTATTGCAGACGAAAAACTGATCATTCCTGTACATTTCTTTTCGCGTCATTCAATTTTTGTTTTATTTTCCTAAATATTATATTTTTTGAGATATTAAAAAAATGGCCTGTTTATTCTATTCAGTGGTTTCAGTTTTTTTGTTCTTTTAAAATAAATAAAAAATATCAACCATGAGGAAAAAATCGATATTACGTTTTAGTGGAGCTTGGTAAAAGCAATGTTTTTGTTTAAAAGCTGTTTTTTTCAATTTTACAGCGTTTTCGAATTATTAATAAACAATAAAAGTTTCTAAATTTATAGAATGCTCGTTGTCAGAGTCGAAAAGAAAATTGAAAGAGAAAGAAAGTAAGAAAATTGAACAAAAACATCGATTCGTCATTTCCGGAAGTTCGTCCACATAAAACGGTGTTTTCGATCTTCGAGACATACAGGGGTGGAATCGAAAAAAAGTTTTTTCGAAAATAAGATGATATACGACAGAAACTTGGACATTGCTTTCGAACAACGCAAAAACGGGGAAAGATTTTCGAAAAGCGTGTACAAGTTCCACGAAGGAGAAACAAAAACAACGTTTGGAAGGACGCATGTTTGGCGTGAGCCGAGCGTGAGCGGAGAGGGAGGAGAAGAGCGGAATATTTTGCGGCGTCGTAGCCGAAGTACAAAGGTCCCGAGAGAGAACTCGAAATTTCGAATATACGGGCGCGTACGGCCATTCTATACCAGATACAGTATAAAAGAGGGTCTTTTCCTTTTTCGGCGGACCTTCTTTCCAAGAAATTTTCACGAGGTTCCTACATTTTCCCGGCCGAGCTATTTGGACCTGGAGGCGAGAGCAGGCCCCAAACCAGACCCCACGTAAGCCTGTTTGGGCGTTGCACATGCTCTTCTCTTCTATCTCTCTCTCTTTCCCTCCCTCCCTCTTGCTTTGGAAATGAAGAAAAAGAAAAACAGAGAGAAAAAGAGAGAGAGAGAGGGATGATCTCGGCAGAAGGTGAATTTTCCGTCGTGATATTTTACGGCCCGAGCAAAAGTCTCAGGACGCGCATTTATTTCGAGGCTTCCGGAGAGTTGTCGAAAAAGGAGAAAGAAAAAAAATAGACGCCTCGAATGTAAAAGATGCATCAATCACGACGAAGCAACGTGGCCGCCACTTAATATATTGTCTTTCTCTCTCTTTCTCTCATTCGCGTCGTACTGGCCAGTTTATACGTCCTTTACATTCCACAAACTCCCTGACAAATTCCAATTTTACTGCGCGTACATCTCGAGAAAAGGACCAACCAAGCAAGTGATTTTTCATCATTTACTCATATTTTTGGCAACGTTTATTTTTTTATGTGTTTATTTACTTGTTTTAAATTCGATCCATCACTTTTTCGATTTGTAATACTTTCCGAGTTGTTATTTCAAAATATTTCAATTATTTATTTAACCACCAAACATAAGTACGTTTAAAAAGTTGACACGGATGGACGCGTCGAGTCTATTCTGATAACATATCTGTAAAATAAATTGTTTCTCTGAAGTATTTCTAAAAAATGTAGTTTTTTCTAATTATTATTGAAAATACGAGTAGTAATATCTTGCCATTGTAAAAAAAGTTTTCTAAAGTTTTGCCAAAAATATAACTTTTAAACATTATTATTTAAATGATTAAAAATAATAATTTAATAATATATTTTGCCGTAAAAAAAGTTACTTTCGAAAAATGTGATTTTTGAAAATTATTGTTAAAAATATTAATTTGATAACATATCTTGCCATCGTTCGTAAAAAAGGTGGTTTCCTGACGTATTTTCAAAAATATAGTTTTGTTACATTATTATTGAAAAAAAAATTAATTTCATAACATATCTTGTTATCATTCGTAAAAAAAGGGTGGTTTCCTGAAGTATTAGTTTCATATTTTGTTATCATTCGTAAAAAAAGTGGTTTCCTGAAGTATTTCTAAAAATATGATAATCAAATGGGCCTGTTCTCGGAGTGAATTCATAAGAAAATTAATATTATTTTCTCGTACTCGTGAAAATTAAAATAAAAACGAAGCGTTTGTCGAGTCTGCTTGAATAAAGTTCGTATTCGTGAACTTCCGTTGATAAAACAACAGTGGCGTATCATCGGAGGGTGGCAAATGGATAATATCGACGCGGAGGAGGGATCGGAGAGTCTCGGCTCTCGTTCGACCTCTGTATATTTATACAAATACGTTTTCGGAAAAACCGATAATCAATACCAAATCCATCGCTCACCTCTCACGATTCTTTCGTGTACAAGGTTCAGACGCGCGATACGCGAACGTCTGACCTTGCCGGGGAACAGCTTATTTATTTTATCCACAACTCTTCGATCGAGTTCCCGAATTTCACGACTGTCCGCTTTCCAACCCGAAATATTGTCTGAAAGACGAAAAAACGTCCCGAATTGTCAACATCGTGCTTCCGATCGATGAGAAACAACGAGTTTCAACGTAGAGCAAGAACGCGACGATGCTGGAAAAGAATTTACGTCGCTCGGCTAAGGACGAACTGAGACGGAATAGAGTCTAGCAATTTTGTGTGAAAGAGGGTGAAAGTCCACGTAATAACCGGGAGGGAAAGGAGGAGATTCGGAGGGAGATGTACCATTCCCCTAGCGAGGAAAAAAAAGTGAGATCGTCATGGATACGAGGGTTATCAGAGGAGAGATACTCAGAAAGACGTAAAGTCGAAAGAAAAACGAAAGGTTGAGCGAGAGGACGACCGTCGAAAAAAATAGTCTTTCAAAAAAAAAAACTAACACCTTCGACGATATTGGAAAGAACAAAAGGGTCCAAAAATACATTTCACATTCCGTTCGAATTATTTGACCAAAACCATCGTACGAAAAATATCGACAACATAAAAAAAATAGTATTTTCTCACTTAAATTAAAAAAATTAATTGAGAAAGATTTCTCTAAAAAGATTTAGGGACATTATAAAAAATTTTTAATTGTATTTTTCACGTAAATGAAGGAAAAATTAAGAAATATTTTTCTAAAAAAATGTTAAAATGTGATTTTTTCCATTTAATTAAAAAAAATTTTTAAATAATGTTTCTAAAAATCTATAAACATTTTACAGCTTTTTATTAATAAAATTTGTTTTTAACAGATAAGATTATAAACACGAAATTTGTTATAAAATATCCAATTGTGAGCATTAAGTGTTTTTGACATAAAATTTCGATAACTGTGTCTGAAAAACTACATTGCTCTTTTTTGCTCAAACTTATTGACCATAAATATACATATTTTTGAATTTCGGTAGTTATTCGATGAAATCATACGATACGATTCAAAGTTCTCACAAAAAGTGTGTTATTTTTGGCGCCTTGAGATAGGAAATGCACACAAAATGAATGAATGTGATAATAGATATTCCTAACTTGGAGCATGATGAATCCCTTTGAAAATCAGTAAGCAATTTTATACTTTTACTCCAAATAAGTATACGAATGTCTTAATGCGATTTGGAAAAAGAACGAAAAACGATAAGACTGTCTCATAAAATTGATTTTCCGTTTCATGTTAATTAAGCTGATGAAAATATAGCGAGAAAAAAAAACAAAACGTACCTTTGGATCTTACCAAAATGGAAAAGGTGCACAATGGAATAAGAGTGTATACAATTTTGATGAAAATTCGAGTAATTTGATTTGAAATATTTTGATATTTTTCTTCACTCTTCGTTTCGAGCGAAGATCGAGAAAAATGGTGAATGGTGGTTGAGATGAGCCGGGAAAGGTGCGATATAGCGCGCATACAGATAGATAAGAGCATCTACGTCAGAAGCCAACCAACCACCCACGCAAACCAATGTATTCGGACTTAAAGGAGCCACGAGGGATAGTTCCAAACACCCACGCTTCGTTCTACGCCCCCCGCAATGTACATACTTCGCCTGCGATATATATTTTCCCCCGTTCCCGAGAATTGTTCCAAGAGACAGAGAGAAAAAAAAAGAAACCATTTTTTTCGCGACAGAGAGAAGAGGAAAATCACTTTTCCCGGGTCTTTCGTATCTGATTTGTAATTTTTCTATCGATCGTCGTTTGCTCGAATCTCTCGTGCGAGCCGGGCTGACACTTTGTCAAAAAATAATCACTACAAATGCCTCGATCAACTTTTGGATTATCGCCAGAGTTTTGTCATTAAATTGGCTCTGCACATTTGTGTCAAGCTTAATCAAATTATCGTCCGGGTAAATGCACCGATAGAGTCAATTTCAAATATTTCAAGATTACAGAATTATCGATACATTTGATCTTTTTTTCGCGATTATAGATATTATTTGAAAATTATATTGAAAATCCTACTTCAAAATGTAAAATTTTGGTAACAAATTTGTAAAATATATAGAATATAAAAATGTACATTTATTCACACCCAAAGTTGTAATAATTTTCTTTAATTAATGTTTTTTCTTTGAGGCTTTAATATTTTTTGTCGAGTACATTTTTGAATGTGGAAGTTTTTCTATACTTTTACATTTATTTACATTCAAAATTATAACAATTTTCTTTAATTGATGTTTTTTTTTGAAGCTTTAATATTTTTTTTATCGAGCGAATTGTTGAGTGTGGCATTTTCTCTATACTTTTACATTTATTTACACCCAAATTTGTAACAATTTTCTTTAATTGATGTTTATTTTGAAGCTTTAATATTTTTTTATCGAGCGAATTTTTGAGTGTGGCATTTTCTCTATACTTTTACATTTATTTATATCCAAAATTGTAACAATTTTCTATAATTGATGTTTTTTTTTTGAAGCTTTAATATTTTTTTATCGAGCGAATTTTTGAGTGTAGCATTTTCTCTATACTTTTACATTTATTTACACCCAAATTTGTAACAATATTCTTTAATTGATGTTTTTTTGAAGGCTTCAGTATTTTTTTGTCGAACGAATTTTTGATTGCGGAATTTACTCTGTACTTTTACATTTATTTAGCTTGTATATTATATGGGATTTTATTCATACATTGGTTGTATGGAGAAGAGCTTTTAATTTGTGGATGAAATTTCGTTGGGCAAGCGCGCAGCGCGGATACACGAGAGATCCGCCCGGTGTCTTTAAAGCTCGAGCCGAGCGAGTATCGAACTGTTCTCGCCCGCTTTTCAAGGAAAGCTTTCACTTTCGCTCGAGTCCAATGTCACGAGTATATACTCCCGAATATCTCGGCGTGCTTGAAAATTACAAAAAAAAAAGACGGCTCTTCTCGCGACAAGTCAGAACGACGAAAAATTGAAAATAAACTCCTGTCGCGCATTTTGTCTCGACGAAATTAATATTCAGCGATACACAAGTTATTTTAAAAACTGTCTTCAATTAAAAATAAATAAATAAATAATCAAAAGCACGACAAAGACTCGAAAATTTCGCGATTAACGTAAAATCGTTCGTCACTCACAATTTCTGGAATTTAAAAAGAGAAGAGAGAGAAAAAATGCTTCTCTCGGGGTTCGTCCTCGATCTTGAGTCTCGAAATTCCTTGCGAGTCCGGAAGTATCAGTTACGTCACAAGACATTCTCTTCTATCAATAAACCACTTCCCATTCTGGCGAACGCCAAACAGAATACCGAGGCTCTTGTCGTTGCGATTTTTATTTTTCAACAAAAATGACAAGCTTTTGACGAATAATGATACTTCATTTCCATATAATTTGACAAAAGCGAGAAAATATTTGTTCGCGATGGATAAAATTTAACGGATTCTCGATAAACATACAAGATAGTCTAAATATAAATATAATAATAATAATAATAATAATAATAATGACAATAATAATAAATACCTTGAACTTGAGAATTTTGCTCATAACACGGTACAATCGCCAAGGCAGATCGTATCTCTAACTGGCACGGAAATCGACGAAAATGTAACGACTTTTCACGGTCACGATAGACACAAAACAAAAACAAAAATTGGATATCACCACAAGGAACGAAAATTTTCACGATTAAGAGTACAATTTGTGAAAGCGAGTCGTAAAAATATGATTAAATACCGAACGATATTAAGACGGCGCACGATAGTTGGATTGTTCTCAAAGTAATTTCGTTTAATAATCAGAATATATTTAATTATTTGTTTCCTCGTCAGAAAATTTTCGTCGTTTTCCGTTTTTCCGAAAGCGAGTGAGATCGGCCAAGTATGGGGTTTTTTTTCCGGTTTCTCTCGTGGATCGTCGTGAACGAGAAACAAAATAGAGATTATTTTTTTTATTGAGCTCCCGTACTTGGAGCAACGAGAGTTCGATTCGCACTGATCGGAGCCGGTCGTCCACCGACTCTTGCCGCGTCACGTCTTACCGCGATTCCGAACGCTCACGGTAAAGCCATTCTTCCCCCACCACCCATTTTCATCCCTCTCCCCGTTCCCGGCTCACCCCACTTCAACATCCCACACGTTTTCACCCTTATTTCCACTCTCTCTTCCCTCCTCCCTTCCTCTCTCACTCTCTCTCTCATCACGTCGAATTTTCCTCTCGTCCCGCTCTCGATTTTTCTTACCGGTTTTCCCTCGCTCCTTTCCACCACCGCCCGGCTCTACGGACTCGAAACTTTTCGAATATACGAATCCCTGGAATGTATGGTAAATTTGGAAATCCCGGAATACTGCGTATTTTCCTATAGATATTTTTTTTTGGTATAATACAGCTTATTTCTGTATTTTTGTTTTCATTTTGCATGGACGCCTGAGCGAAAGATTTTTTTTCACGAAACAGAGAGGTTTGATGGAAAAAAATTTTTGGAAAATATTTACGTTGGAACATACCTCGGAGCTTTTCGGATTTCTGGACTTTGGGAATGTGTACGAGCGAGAAATTTGAAAAATCCAAGGGAAACGTATTTTCTTGGTCTTACAAGTACTATTTTGTGCATGACTTCGAAATGTAGTTTTATTTTGTCAAAATGGTAATGAGTTTTTTTTTTATAATTCTTCATAAATAGGAGAATATACTTTTCATGAAAATTATTTACTCTTTTAATTTCTCTCGCTCAGGACGTAATAGAGCGTCGGAGATATGTATTGGTTCACCAATATTTTCGTTTTGATTTAATCATGACTAAATTTATTTACCTTGAAAAATCACAAATTTAATTTGTTAATTTCCGGGGGAATTGGAGGAATACCAAAAATGATAACAAGTGGCGACATTTTTTATTGTCGTTTCAAAATACAGTTCACTACCCCAATAAGAACGCAAAAGCCCCCAAGGGGAAGATTTTTATGGCCCCCCACTCCGTGCGCGCTTCGCGCTCGCTGACTC
>JAPYYW010000450.1:0-96284 GCA_030522545.1 Cremastinae sp. A BG-2022a | reverse complement strand
TTTACAAAACTAAGCGAATGGCGTTGGAATCACGTTAATTCATCAATTTTTTTAAAAGTTATGACGCCTTGAAGATTTTTGAAAAAATGGCAAGGGGTACACCTTCAAAAATTCGCAAAATTTTTCAAATTTTTATTTTTCGATTTTAAGACCTTATTTGATCGGAAATTTTCTGTAGATGACGAAAATGCTACTTGTTCGAGGCAGAATTCAAGATTTCATATTGAAAAGTTCAAAAAACGATCCAAAAATCAGATTTTTCGCTTAATTCGTTGACAAATTCACTGTCACTTGATGAAATCAACTTTATAAGGAGTGATTTTTAAAGATTTTTGCTAAATGAAGAGAATGGCGCTAGAATTATGTTAATATATTTTCAAATTTATCACATCTTGAAGATATTCATTTATCAAATATTTTCAAATGTTCCGTTTCCGCTGCAATTTCGAAATAAAAAGTCTATACAAACATTGTTCTGTTAAAATGCAATATATAGTAAACATTTCAAGTCAATCCATCGTCGATAGGAGGTCGATTTCTATAGAATTTCATACTCTGTATTGCCATCTCGTCACGATGAGTTAAAATAAAGTAGCCTATGTTCAAATCGACGTTAAAAACTGTCTCTATGACAAATTTCATTCAAATCCTTGCAAACGTTTTTGCGTGATTGAGTAACAAACATCCAAAAATACAAAAATTCACATTTATATATGAAAAAGATAAGATTGAAAAAAAATTATGAAAAAATATTAATTTCTAAACTCGAGAGGCGCTCGTGTTGACGATTGCACACTCTGGACTTCTTTTTATTTTTTCAAAAAATCTACATGTCTCACCTCTGCTCTGGGTAATGGCTGAGAAGGCCTTCTAAGGCTGACTTGGTAACAAGGTGTCAAACCGTACTGGTGGTCCTGTAAGTGCGGACTCGGCGTCTCCTCCGCTATTTTTTGAGCCTGGAGTTCGTCCAGTGACCCATCCTCTATAAATTCCGTTTTCACTGTAACAAAAAACCGGAAGTTTGTCACAGATTGTCCCAAAGTTATTCTTTTTTCCTTTTCCCGTATTTATTTTTTTTTTATTTTTTTTTTTCGTTGAAAATCGGTGAAGATTTTACCTAATTTTGTTTGAGTCATGTCTGGAGTGACTGGCCTGGAAGGATCATCCAGTATCACTTGTCGCCTTACTCGTGGCATTTTTTATTTCTTTTACAATCTGCAATACAAACATTCAATTTATTACTTTTAAAGTTTCACACGATAAGAATATGTTTAACAAAATAATCGAGACACGAAACACGGATCAGGAGTATTACTTTTTTATTGCAATCCACAAAAATTTGATTAAAAAAAAAAAAATTAATCGAAATATCATTAAAAAGCATTTTCGTTAAAAAAACATTAAAAGATGTTTATAAATGGAAGTATATGTTTGATGAAAAAAAAAGTTATATTTTTTAAATGAAAAATGAACCAGGAAGAAATTTCTAACGACTCTTGTTAATTTTCTTCGGAAAGACGGCGGATAATCTGTACGCGATCGAGAAGCGATGGAAAGCGGAACTGGTTTTTTTCGTGGGACCCTCGGTCAAATCGTCGAAAGTTGAGAAAGGTGATGGCGGTTGGAAAAAGCGAGGAAACGTGAAAAAATAGGGAAGAAGGACCCCCGGAGAAAATTCTCGAGTATTGGAAAATAAGTGCCGGGTGGATGTAACCGGCCTTTTTTCTCGGCCATTGTGCAAAATCGACATCTGGAAAACACCCTTGCGAGCAGTGCCCGGGCTTGATGGTAGCTCGGTGAAGGAAAAACGGAAGAGGAGCGATTTTTTTTTAAGGCCGAGGCGGGGGGAAACGGGGCGTCTCGGGAGAATGTAAAATTTTTCACGGCTCGTAAACACGCGTTATTTTGTTTCGCTGGGACCAGGGGCCAGGAATCGGTGCGGACATGTGCGTGGACGGCCATAGTATTATCTAGCCACGAGGACGCGAGAAAGTATCTCTCCCCTCTCTCTCTCATCTTTTTTCTCTTTCTTATCTGGCCAATGTCGCTTCCGCTCGGGCTTTTCTGGCGCGTTCGCAACAAAATAACTCACACGGACGCGCGTTTTGCGTACAAGTGTATCCCTCCCCCCCCCCGTCGCCTCGACCGCTCTGTGGAAGAGACGAGAGGGCGCGACGGTCGTCCCGGCTGGGATGCTTCGCGTGTGGCGCCACGACGTGCCCAAGGACCGGAAACGCTCCAAAATCCTATTTTGCAATATCTCCCGATTCAACTCGAAAACTCCCTTCCATTCTTCTCAATTACAATCAACATTCCATCAATGATTCAATCCCTGACGCGAAACTTGCGATTCGAACGCGCAAAAGCTCGACAATCGCTTCGGAGTCGTTTTAGGTTATGTTTGTTTCTTTTTTGTTTTCTTTTTTTTTCGAACGAATGGCAAAAACAGCGTTTTATCAGGCATGCGAGAATACTTGGGGCTCGCGGAGAAGTAATGTCGCTCCGCGAGGAATGGAAGTCGGAGCGAGAGAGCCGGGCGTTCCGAGAACGGCGAAAACCGCGCGCGCAAAAGGGATGCAATGTTTCGAGCTTGGGAGCGCGGTGCACGAAGAGAGAAAGAGAGAGAATGGATGAGCGTACGCGCCAGTATAGAGAGCCGAACATAGGAGAGAGAGAGAGAGGGGGAAAAAAAAGAAAGGAAGAATTTTCGAAAAAACGATCAAGCGGCCCAGGAGAGCGCACGAGGCGTTCCGGGGCCCAGTTTAAAGAGGCCAAGCCAGAAGCAGCCACAAGCAGCGAGCAGCGACCTCTCCCGTGTAGTCCGGTTACGCTTTAACCCCGCTGCTCTCCCCCTACCCCCCCTCGGCCCCCGCCGCGACGCCTCTTCCGCCCGAACGGACGTTTAAATCGTACAAACCCGACGCTTACGCACCAACACTCGTGCATTTATATAACTCCTAGTTTTCGAAGCACTCGATTAAGAGGGAAGAGAAAAGAATACGCTGCGCGCTTCTTTTCACTAAAATCATCGTCCGAACGCGTGAGAAGCACAGCCTCTCTCGTCGCAACTTATTCCGCCAATCGTGCAAATATTCTCGGACGCCGCCGTCGCGACCTTTTCAACAATTTTTGGGGCCAAGTTCACGAGCACTGATTTCATCACGATCGAATATATTTATCGGTCATTAGAATTCGTAAATTTGTAAACAAAGATTTCCAAACTTGTCCAGATCACGCTGAGCTGTGCTTTTACATTTCTCCTTCGTGATCAGTACATCGAATTATTCGCTTCATGGTCGCCGCGAATGACTTCGAAATCTATTATCTTATCGTGCACAGCTGAATCAATAAATAAACTCTAAACATTTTTTGTCATTCGTTTCTATTTAAGGGTAAAATGTGAAATAGCGAAGAAGCATTCGAGGCTGCTTTCGGTACGCAGGAATAGAGTTTTGTCACGTTTTGGGACGTTGAAGCGACTTCGGATCGCGAGAGCTTTCTCGAACTGACAGTAATAAAAGACGTACGCACGCGTGTGTCTGAAATAACTGAAAACAGCTTCGAAGATAAGAATTCTCGATCTAAAGTACAAGGAATCGTCACCGTTTGAGTGAAAAAAAATAAAGAAAATACCGGTACGCGTAGAGAGAGAGAGAGAGAGCGTGTAGGGTTGTAGTGCGAGAAACGGCCGCTAGGCGCGACGCGAAGCATGCCGGGGCGTGCACGAGTCTCGTAGCCGGTTGCGACTCGACGCTGCATGCGAAGCAACCGAAACAAAAAAAATGCAGATTTTGGATACTTCCAGCCCCGCTCGTGTCGAACATTATTTTTTTTATTATCATGAAACATTAAAAACAAGAAGTAACAGGTTTCTGGTCGTTGTCACGAAACGGACAGGGGCGAAAGAGAGAGAGGGATTTAACTCTCGGCACACGAAGATCATTACCCGGTCGCGTGTGCGCCGGACAAGTGTATCGAGGGAGTTTTCCCCGTACGGGTGAAAACACAGCTACGCGAGATACTACGACCGATGTACGGGCGATGATAATGAACGTTGTAACGGTAAAAACGAGGCGCGGAGGTGTCCCTCGCGACTCGCGAGAAACCGAGTTTTAGAACGAGTCCGCGAGTTGCAGCGCGGTCAGCGAACAGCCGAGAGGGCATTGAAACGCGTGCGAAGCCAAATTCATCCTCGGCGTATGAGACAAAATTTTGATTTTCCCCATGCGACGCGCGTCGCGGAGGGCGTTCGATTCGACCGTGTCCGCGTCGCGCGCGCACCAACGAATACGCCGCACGGGCTCGATCAGCTGTTGACAATTGTAGAAGCGAGAGCGCGGTATCGACCGTGGGTAACCGGCGCGAGGGACGTTAGCCCGAGATTCCTCGGCGGCGCATAGCACACACGTGAAAAACAAGAAACACGCAACAAAAAAAAGAAAAAGAAGCATTTTCGAGGGGAAAACCCGTGAGGGAGGAGGACAAAAGTTGCCCGAGACGAAGAAAAGCGTCGAGGCGATGATAACCGGAAATCCGGCAATTTCGATACGTCTTAAAAAGAATAAAGAGAGAGAGAGCAAGATAGAGAAAGGAATAGACAATATGTATGTTATTTTTCGTAACACTTCACTTTGCGAACGGAGTAAATATCGTGACCTCGTCGTCGCGCACACTCGCACGTGCGCTTCGAGCGATGCCAGTTGCACCCACACGCGCGCTGACCGGTGTCTCCCGTTTCGAAGATCATTCGGTAGAACGCAACTTTGGGAGAAAAAAAAAATAGAGAAACGTCGCCGAGAAAGCGGAAGATCGGGAGGACGGAGGAGAAGACGCGACCGGGGGGTGGGGGAGGGAGGGAGAGAAAGAGAGAAGAATGAGAATACGAGCCGAGTTGCGCGCACGCGGTCGTCGGTGGAGAGCGATCGACGAGAGGTCCCTCGCACACAGAACGCACAAGAGCGCGCGTTTAAAGAGCCAAACGCCGAAATACACGACTCTATCTCTCGAACCCACACTTGGCCGCAAAGTGAACGAACGGCGCGCAACACACGAATATAAACGAGAGAGGGAGGCAGAGAGAGAGAGAAAGAAAAATAAGGATGGACAGAGAGCGAGAAAACGACGCGGAGGATCGTTATTCCGTGCAAAGAGAGAAAGAGACGACGGCGAGCCGGAGAGAGAGAAAGAGAGACGAAGTCGTGCCGGCACGCAGAGCGTTGA
Organism: Cremastinae sp. A BG-2022a; assembly: GCA_030522545.1. Lineage (NCBI taxonomy): Eukaryota > Metazoa > Arthropoda > Insecta > Hymenoptera > Ichneumonidae > Cremastinae sp. A BG-2022a. The sequence goes on along the minus strand of JAPYYW010000450.1, from coordinate 91,064 downwards.
GTAACAGCGAGTATTGCTTTCGGCCTCGCTCGGTGCGTCTACATCGCTGTTAGCACCGACTTCGTCTCTCCGTCTCTCTCCCGCTCGAAGCATGTGCACGCAAGATTTTCCCCGTACAGTCCCTGGCGAGGAAAATTCTAACCTCGAGTCGGACGCGATTAAAAAATGGCACAAGTTCTAGCGTCATCGAGAGACACTCGTTTTTTCTCTCTCTCTCTATCTCCGTCGATGGACACGTTCGAAATCGCGGCTCGCGCACGCTACGCCTCTCTCGCTCTCTGAATCATCGAGCGCGCTCGTGCAAGCGCGAGAGCGAACGCCGGGGAATAGGGAATCGCGATAGAGCGACTTTTTGTCTCGCTCCCCGTTCTTCTCGCGCGGCTCTCTTCCTTCGGACCGATACGGTAGTTGGCCCCGGTGTGTGTTCCCCGTTGGAGCGAGAGGGACGCGGGGCATGGACGTACGGGCCGAGCACCGCACACCGAGGCGCATAACCACCACCGGGTATCGAATGGGCTCTCGCTCACCGCTGTTGTGTAAAGCGCACCCGGCAGGGAGAAGCACGCGTCGCGCACTCTGCCCAGCGCTCGGGACGCAAATTCGTTTCTTCGCATTTTCTTAACCCCCCCCTTCTCTAACTCTCCGGAGCGTATTTAACAACTTCGAGGCACGTTCTCCATACGTTTTTTTTTTCTTTTCTTTCCCCGCATCGCGGACGAGTACGCTTGTTTCGTTTTTTTTTCTTTCTTTTTCTCGGAATCGAACGATCGGTTACCTGAACACGGGTGTCTCGTTTCTCACACTATTCGAGAGCGCACCGGGGGAGGAGATAGCGGGGAAAAACGGGGCATGCTCGAGAAAAGCCGAACGCGAGTCGCGGGACTGCCTGGGCTCTTTACCGAAAGCGACCGCGACAAAATTTATCTCAATTGTTTCCACTTACTTGCGGGGCTACTCACTCGTGGATACGTGCACACGCAGTATTTTGAGACGTTGCCCACACTGTCTTCCGGGGGATCTCGTCTCTCTCTCTCTCTCTCTCCCCTTTTTTTCAGCGCTATCTCGCTCTTTCGTCTCCGCGCTGGTATCGGAGAGCAGCAGCCTGCCGGAGCGAGACGCACGTTCTCGCCCGATTCCTCTCTTATTTAGCCTCGGTTACGCTTTTTTTTCTAGCCTCCGAGAGACTCGAGACGTTCGGATTCGCACGCCTGTGACAATCGAAAGCTTCTCATTCCCGGCGCGCTCCAATAACTCTCTCGTTTCGTGTCTTCTTGTCAACCGGGCTCGGAGCTTATTGCCGGATGTCCCCCGATGAGTCTCCGGAGCTCTGGAAACTCTCCTCCGTCCTCGGAGACACAACTCGCGTATCATGCAACGAGCCTGTACACATGCATGCGGATATCGGCTCTCTTGCTTTTCTCTCTCTCTCTTGCTCACCCGCTCGCACGAGTCTTCCTACCGCGCTCCGTGCGGTATCCATTTTCTGTCGGTCGTCGCGACGATGATCGTGTACACGTCCATCGCGCGAGCTCAGAGCTCTGTGCGACAGTCGCGATGTATCAAAAAAAAACCGACCGTCGTTCAGGGACTCCTCCTCCTCCTCGTCTCCCCGCCCGGCCGCCTTCCCCCTCGGGACTAAGATTCAGAGAGTCTGTCTGGCGAGCATTCTATCGGCTCGCGGGCTCTCTCTCGTTGCGTCTAAAAAAATTGTTCACTCGTTTAAACGGTCCTCCCGGTACTCTGCACATATGTACTCGGTCCGTTCCCCCGGTGTGTCCGTCTCTCTCTCTCTCTCTCTCTTTTTCTCTTGTTTCGACGAGGCACACGAGGCCGACTCGTGAAATCGCGGTCGAACGGGCTGCTGCCGCGCTCGCACAACTGGCACTCGGAGCGACGAGAGTCCAGATAGACGGTAGGGACACTCGGCAGGACTGTGTTCGTGACGGGAGTACGCGGGCATGCGAACGAGCGGGCGAGCGACAGAGAGAGAGAGAGAGAAACACTCGGTTTCTCGTGCTAGCGTACGTGTGCCGGCATATTGGCCATCTGCCGGTCGCGCCGCGAGCGATCGCGCGCCAAAAACTCGAGCTTGTATTTCCCGCAATGCGCGCTGCCAACCCCGCGCGACGAATCGCCACGAAAAACACCAGGTGAAGCTCCGAACACTAGAGAAATAACGAGCGAGACACACGGGTTGAGAGAGAGAGACGAAAACACCCTTCGCGCATTCGGGACTTGGATACTACGTGGCGTATTTTTCTTTCTTTCTTTTTTCTCTCTCTCTCGATTTTAGGAACTCTTTCTTTTTTTGCTTCTCCCGCCCCCCCACTCACTCTCTTTCTCTCGATCGTTCCGATCTTCGTTATTTAATTTCGTTCTACTTTTTCGCTCAACACACGCACGTGTATCACTGTTTCCGAATGTTCGCACCGCGATATCACCACCTCTCGTCCGACTTACTTTCGTCAATAAAGAACGACGTATCGGAAATGATTCGTCACCTGGTTGAGATACGAGGGCGAGAGTCGGTACTCCCGCATCTTGACGTCTCGACGAAATCGACGACGCCGACGCCCGGCATCGACAAATATTTGATCTTAATCCCGTGGGAACGAAGCACCGCGAGCGGAGCGAAAAAAGATGGAAGAGAGCCGCGTTGTTTCACGCGTCGTCGCCCGTACGATTGTTATTATGTAATTTACAGAGGTTTACAACGCTCTCGATTCGTCACGACGAATGTATCGTCGATGCGACGTGACCACGGACGTCCTCGAGGATAAATGCCCCGTAAGCCACGCTTTTTTCGCAACAACGCAACTCAATTCCTCAGCTCTCCGTTTACTCTCGTTCCGTGGGCAAAACTACCGTGGAGCGTGAGCGGGACGTCTCGGCGTTTTTCCTTCACGCGGGTAGGGATGCTAAGCCCGCAGTGACGTGTCAACGACGTCCCGGCGCCACGCGACTCGCTCCGTCCTCCCGTACGAACATATATTTTATCTTGCCTCAACACCAACTCAAAATTTGCTCACGCGCTTCAATAAACGTTCATCGGTTCCGAACTCGAACGTATTATCGCACTTTTCTGATCTGCTCGCGTCGAGACTCAAATTCTCGAAATTCTCGGATTGTTTACCCGCGTCGCAAACTGTCATAACAAATGTTGCTTGAGAAAACACAAATTCTGGAATCGCGAATACGTTTGTTTGAATTATCAATCTTTACTTGATTCTTATATCCTCCAAATCTTTTTTACTTTTTTTTAAATTTATTTTTAAATCTCGGTGTAGATCGAAAGATGGCGATTTACACGAGTCAAAGAAACTCCCAAATTCCCGTTCAACTTGGAATTATCTTTGAAAGAGAATGCTGCGATACAATCTTCGATCGATCGAGAATACATTTTATTCCCCGAATACCCATGCATGTATAAATGTTTTATTTCGGAATGCTGAACCGTTCGAACAGGCGACACGTTTGCCGCGCACACGTCCCACCACGTCGAGCAACATACGCGATGCCACTGAGTTTTTCGACAAATATTCCTCGAGGCGCAATTGTCAACAATTTTTCTCATTACCCATTACGAAAAAGGAAACTTACTCACATTGTCTCGGACGCGACCGACGAGATGATTTCTTTTTTTTTTCACCGGAACAAAGATCGAAAAAAAGTGAGATCGTCATGCATCGTGGATTCTCGGAAACGCGATGTATTTCCGCAATGACGCCGAGATCGCCGAGTACGAAAATATATGAGCCTCGCTCTGAGGAATCGTGAACGCGCACGGTCTATTATTTTTTTTTTAATCCCCGTTGATCCGGTTAAGGTTTTCGAAGTATATTTCGTTTTTCAGCGAGGAATTCTATCTTGCCGCAGCTTATCGGTTCCCCGATACCGCAATCACGCTCGACATTCTTAAAACGCGATGTAAACCACACACATACATACACTCCGCGAGCATCGGCGCTCTTTCGCCACGATCTCTCCCGTACCTGTTTTGCTTTTGAGCTTGAGGCGAGGTTAAGCACGTCCAAAGTGCCCCGTCAACGTCGTCACAGCATTCTTAGGCGAATCGTCGGTAAAACTCTTCTCCGGATGCACCGTTTAACCTTGAAAACTCTTTTTCGACACTCTATCGACACTTCCTCTCCCACGAGCCACTGTCGACTAGCGTAAATCGCGATCGACTCTGTCTCGAGAGCCAGTCTGCATCGGATTTTATTCCTGACTCGATGGCAATTAGAGCTCTATTTTACAACCCGGGGAAATTCGATTTTCCAGCTATGACGGAACTTAAGTCCATCGTTACGATTGTATGCAAAATTTGCCGTCTCAAACACAATATTCGTTCTATTCTTTCACAGCTTGACCCGAATCGAGCGCCCAATCGCATCGCTTCCAACAGCTTTTCAATAGCCGTGATCCTCTGACCGTCTGCATGGAAAACTCGCCAGGGAACGTTAACATTAATCCGCAATTAGTCCGGCCAAGCATAGAATACTGTCGTACCTTCAAAATGTAAAAACCTTTCAAACGGAAATTGATTTATTTTACTCTCTGGAATGCAATTATTAACTCAAAGCATTATTAAAGCCAGTCTACGAAGATTCCCGGGAGTTCGATAAATCGGGGCCGATCGACGATCCGTTGTCCCCGGCCTGGTCGATAATCCGACGATATTGGGTTTTCAAGCTTGACAAAAGTTTTTCGGGAGGCCAGAGCGCGGATGTTGGATCCCGAGAACTGGATGAAAGAATCATTCGGGTGGATTCGGAGAGGCGTAAACAAGATTTTTTTTCCCTCGATGGCAGCAGGGGCCGGGGTCCCACGGCCCGGTCTTGACGGGACTGAGACGAGAATCGTCGAGGAAGGGAGAAGGTGGATGAAGCGGGGAGAGGGGAAGAGAGAGAGAGAGAGAGAGGAGGCAGAGGGAGCCCGGTGTTTATTTCGTAACGTATTTATTCGAACCCCGGCGAGAGTTTGTAAAAAAAAGGGGACGAGAAGCTGGTGCGCGTTTCTTGAAAACGGGGGTAAAGGCGCGGTCGTTCTTATTCTCCCTTCTTCTTCGTTTGCTACCCGAAGAACCGTTCTTCTCGCCCCTTCCCGCCGAGCCAAGAAACATTTCTCCCCTCCGAGGTTCCCCGGACACCATACGGAGACTGTGAACAATGCCGAGGGTGTTTCGAAGAAGGGAGCATCGGGGTTCGCGCGCGCTCTCTCTCGCACGGCGAGGGGGCAAGAATATCGTCGTCGATTCGTTCCTCCTCAAATGTCGACGATGACAAAGACCTCGGGACGCTCGACCTCCGGCCGATCGTGGATCTGCATCGCCGAGTACGTTATCGCTTTTATCTCCGCTCCTTGCGGATGCTTCCCTATCGTGAATTCCTCGCCGATCGCCATTGCCCGAATCCTGAAGTTCTCACGATCGAATTCCTTGATCTTCACTTTCTGCAAAATTTCCAGACGTGAGAAAACATAATCCGAGGGCAAATGTCGCGTCGAGCTCGAAATTACGTTGCAGCGCGTGTTTTGCGTCAACGTGACATTTAAATTCGCGCAAATAAATCGTTGCTTCATTACTTTTTTTTTTCATCGAAGCTTAAAAAATTTGTACTCACGCGAGCAACGAGATACGGCTCCGCGCAAAACATGAACAATAATTCGTCGAGAAAGTGAAATAAGAGGCCGTCCAGATCGTCCGCTTCTGCCTCGATCTCGTGGACTTGTTTCATCTCGACTTTATCAAGCTCGGTCATGTAGCCGAACATCGCCATGGCGCACTGCTCGAACGCCTCCTGCATCGTATCGCCCCACGCGTGGAGTCTGCACATTGAAACGTTTTTTCAGCGCTGATACGCACGAAACGATTTCAGAACGAACGCCAGAAAAAAACTGAGCACGTCCATCCAAAACGCATTCAATCGCGTCTCTCTTATTACAGACAACAGAAGCATTTATTTCATTGAAGAAAATAAAAATACGAGTACTGCGCGGGTACATTTTTTAAGGTTAAGCTCGTATAACCTAAAAATAATAGGAATTGAAGGAAACGGAGTGCAATTCGAACTTACTGCACGTCCGCGGTGTGGTCGAGATCTGAAACACGAGAGAGGAGTTTAATTCGGATGAGAGACAAAATTTGCGTTTTTAGGATAAAAGAGAATATATCGTGTGTCTCTCAGTACGGCACTGTTCGTTGATTATTCCCGCCCGAACGACCATGTGTTCGGATGCACCGGACACCGGCTCGAGTCGCGAGACTCTCCGTTCGGACGAGATACGAGATTGTCGAAAGATATAACGACGATAATTTAAACAGAGTTGTTTTTTCAACGAATTCGTACTCACACTCGAACTTCTGGTCCGGCAGAGCGAAATCCTCGTCCGTGAGAGCTTCCATGACTGGCGCAACAGCTGATTTCGCTTGAGCGTGTTAAACACCGAACAGCTGATTCTCTGACAGCGGCGATCAATGGCGCGCGAGATAGTTCTCCCGAGCGCCGCTACGGATCCTCGTGGCAGCACTGTACGGGCTAACCGACCGTTTTTCGCGCACTCGCCCAGCTGAGATTTAGTTACTAGAGCGTTGCACGCCGAGTCGGTAGTGGCAGCAGTGCTCTCTCGATCGCGCCGGTATCATAGCGTGTCTTTTTGCCTTGAGTCGCTATTGTTTATTCTCTTAAAACCATCACGACGTCATCGTTCGATATTTCTCTTCGTCATGAGGTTTGGTTTATGATTTATTAATATTTATTTATTCGTATACTAGCCGGTCAATCAATAGCTCGAACGCTTCGCATCTCTGTAGGCAATTTCAACGTTAATTAAAAATTAAATACCAGCATTATTCTTTCACATTTTCAACTTTGGTGACATAAAACAATTTAACATTAGTTTCGATATTTAGCAGCATCTGCACTTGTAGATTAATCAAATAGGTTTAATTTTCTTTTTTTTAAAGGAGCTTGGCTACACATAACGAAATGATAAAAATTCGTTCAAATTTTGAGAGAATATTCTTCCATATGAAATATGTGAATACAATTTTTTTTTGGAATTTTCGTCTACGTATTTTTTGAACAATTGAACCATGAAATAGCCATTCGTGTATAAGGACGTAACTTTATCACTCCGATTACATTCTCTCTAATTTTTATCATGTTCTTAACAAATTTCCTTTCCCTATACTTTTAACATGTAAAACGTCATTTATTTTCGCCATTTGTAGCCAACCTCCATGCCCAAAATTAGACATAGGATGAGTAGACCAAATCTGGACCACTCGGCTATTATTTTAATAGTTAATAAAAAATACATATTTTTTTATCTCCTAACATGTGTGTAGAATGTAACGTGCAGGAAAAACATAGACAAACATTAAAGAAAATTTTAGTTAGACTATAATGGTTTGTAGATTAATTTTCATAAAAATACAACCTCTATATAGGAGGCCGAAAAAAGGTCTTATATAGCCGAGATATGGTGCGTTTACCCTATCAAAATTTTTAGCGAATTTAAAATCGATTATAAACTAAAATACGCTGAATCGATTGGAAAAAGAAAAAAGTATGGTTCCCTATCATTTAAAAAAGATAATTCAGAATAAAACTTTCATTTACGGATGTGTACCCATTAATTTTATTGTCATTATTTTCGTTGAGATTGAAATCTATATCAATAAAAGTGATTCCGCATCGATTGAAACAAAAACAAAACAACTTTACTGTTCATTTAAAGTAAATAATTTTAGCATTCAAGATTATATCAAATCCTGTATTGATTTAACCGGAAGTCGATCAAATTGCAAGAAAATGCGAAAAATTGGTATATGTTATATTGAGGTAGCCAAAAAGAACAAGTGTTTTCCATAATTCATTTTATTGCAAAAGAGATTCTTAAAAATTTGTATATGCACTACAAAGTAAATATATAGCACAAGATATTCAGGTAAACATTCGAATTATTTGAAAAATAAAAATATTACAGAAATTGCTGAAAATTAAAAAAAAAGCGCTGGGGGTAAAAAACCGTCAACTTTTTTCACCGATTTCATTGAAGAGGCTCGCGCAGTTATTAAACCGCAACGAACTCTGATTGCTGACGGTGAAAACGATAGAAAACATTTATGTCCTTTTTTTTACAATTGCATTGGAAATTGGCACACGAGTCTACGTCTGTTGAAACATTGGACAAAAAAATGATCATTTTCAAGATTACTACTTTATGTTTATGTTTACCGAGAATAAACTCTCACCTATGATCTCGGGTGAAAGTATTTCTTTTGTTTTTACGCTCGGGGCGTTATTTGCAGAAGCAACGCGCAGTTCGGCTGCCGGGACGGTGAACGGCAACTGCGCTCGCGTTTGCCGCGTGATATAAAACGGGGGGAGCGCACGGGGCTCTCGAGAAGCGATCGGAACGCGAGAGGTGATAAAGCACCCATTTGCGCCGATTTTAAGGATCTATGGGACAGACAATCCCAGCAAAAAGTCAATTCTTTACGTTACATACGTAAAATCGCGACCCTGGCTTTTACTAAACAGTTACCAATTCTTTGAGTCTCGGTTTAACTGTCAATTAGCAACTTGAGCACGTTTTAACAATAATTCAAACATTTTTTTATTGTTTAAACAGCACAATTAAAAAAATTTCAGTAAAACTTTTTGTTATCACTGTCTGTACAAAATGAAAACTATTACAAATATATAAAAAAAATCACAAGAATTTCACATTAACAAATTTGTATTAAGTGCAAATTTACGAATTTTTCGTAAGAAGTTAAATCTCAGCAACTTTGAAGTTTGATAACATTTAAATCAATCAGTGAAATGATTTTGAATTTGGCGCAACATTTTTTCATATGCTTATAAAAACAAGATATCAAAAATTAATCAAATTGTCACATTAAAAAAAAGAATCGCTTATATATCCTTAAATCCGAGAACGGCGGCATACCTCTTCTTCTCGGAGAAGGAGAAATATATATATATCGAATTGAAAATGAGACTCGCCTACGAAGGCGCGCGATTGTCCCACTTTTCATCGCAAGCGCATTTCATCCCCTCCCCTTGTCTCATTATTCTCTCTCTTTTCTTATCCCCGTCTTCGTTTATTTCTTCATTAATTATGCATCGATTTATTACGAAATTTATCGACCTGTTGAGTATACCAGAGTATTTTGATCTCGCACATTTGTGATCCTTATTTTTTCTCTCTTCCCAGAGACCTGTCCAGCAAAACTCGCTTCGATCAACCCTTTTTCCTCCAATTTATCATATTTTCGTCACTTTATCATTTTTGCTCGCATTTTTTTTCTACCTCTATCGCTACTTTTCATTTTTCGTATTAACTTTTTTCTTGCTTTTCCACTACCATTACTATTTTACATTTTAAACAAGTATTTCTTTTTCTTTTCGAATTTTGATAGATAAGCGTTTTATTTGCATCAACCCGTTAGGCTTTTACAAAATGTTACAAATAGAATGTACACACAATTATTACAAAGCGAAGCGAAGTGATTTTTAAAGATTTTTCTTAAAATGAAGCGAATGGCGCAAGAATTATGATATTCCATCGATTATTTGAAAAGTTATGAAGCCTTAAAGATTTTTGAAGAAAATGGAAAACAAACCAAGAATTCATATTGAAAAATTCAAAAAACGATCCAAAAATCTGTTTTTTTGCTTGTTCAATATGAATTCGTCATGAATTTTTTTTTTCTTGACGAAATGGTATTTTGTCAAATATTTCCAAATGTTCCGTTTTCGCTGCAATTTCGGAATAAAAAGCGCATAATGCGCTTTATATTCAGATGAATAGATTAGAGGCGTCATGTCGATCGTTTTTAATATAGGATACATTCAAATGTATCGATGTTGTACACATTTTCAAATGTTGTTTTTTTTCCCTGTTTTTTCGTCAACTTCTCGACACATGGAAGCCTCTCTTGTTTCCTTTGTTGCAATTCATCGTTTACTTTTATTCTTAGATCCGAACGGTGATCTATTCGAGCCGGACGACTCATGATTTCAATGCTTCGTCGTGCCAAGTCCAAGTCCTTAAAAGAAACTTGTTTTTCATGCGGCGGAGGATGTCCAAGGGCGTCCACTTGATATTAGACGCGCATTCTGTGCTCGTTACATAAAAAAAAACCCTCCTCGGCGAGCTACAATTTTATTGCGTCTACTCGTGTACAGGGTGTCCCGAGACGTTCATCATCATCCAGCGAGAATTCGTTCCATTGTTCGAATCGAAGCACAAATTTACTCGCGCATTAATTATCCACTCGTGTAGGAATATATCGTTTATTTAAAGTAGCTGTGTGTCGTAATATCGTTTACCCAAGATTCTGTTCAATATTTGCATAAAAGTTCTCTGACGTCATATGCACGCATGAGTTAAAAAAATTAAAAGAATCTTTTATAAAATAAATAACACTTGCTACTCAACATCAACGTTAAATTTATTATGAAAACAATTAGTATACAAAAAATTTTTTTAAAAGAGCAAGTCTAGATAGTTGATTACCCTACATCGAGTTGAATCTCTGCATTCAGAGAGAGAAAAACAAAAAATAATTTACGATCTTGTTAACATGAAATTTTTTACAAACAAAGTTGCATATAACGTGCATGAACCTTACAAATAAATCGAAACTTACATTATTGCAAAATATTCTTTATATTATTGAGTTGCTTAATTTGTATCACTTTTTTATTCGCACCGAATGGTATTAGCAAAAATAGTGTTACTTCATTAATTTTACGTACTAAATATATTTATATATACTATTCTGCACCAAACGGTGAGAACTATATAAACCAAGAATAGTGTTAAATTAACACCATTTGAAAACCACATTTTTTACAGTGTAATCTCATAAAATTGAACAACTTTTGTTTTAATGAATTTTCAAATGAGATCGAACCTGGAGTCGAAAAGAAATTCAAGGTTTCCTGAATCTTATATAAAAAAAATGAAATTATTCTTGTAACGGAGACAAAATCGAATAAGTGATACCCGAAGAGGTGAATAATAAGCAGAAAATGCCGTATCATGCACAGCACTGAGAAGGATTCTCTTGTATTTTTCTTCTCGGTATACGAATGATGTTGTCAACTGTATCATAATTATCGAAGTGATATGACACAAGATAAAAGATGATCAACTACGCGGAAGTGTCCTCGCTATTCCGCCTGTCTCCTCCATTCTAAATTATTCCTTATATTCCATCGAAATACCATTTTTATTTAAGAAAGAGATGAAAAAATGTCGGCATGAAAACCGAGAGTGCCGTTGCGCATTTTTCAATTTCCCAACTGAGAAAATGGTAACGGACGTTCGTTCGACAATGTAACGTTCGAGGATTGCTATTATTCTAAAACCTTACATTTTAAGACTTGCGATACGTGCGGTGAAAACGTCAGCTTGTGCAAAATCGTTGCGAGAACGCGTGGTTCGAGAATTGCTGCGTTTCGCATAAAACTCGACTGATGTACGACATCGGAGAGTATGAACAAAGTTTCTATTTATGGACATTCACTTTATCAAAATAATGGAGATTACTTTAGGATTTTTCCGTTTTTTGTTGCAACTTTGGTCGCTTTGAAATGTTTCGGTGAAATCGTTAACTGAGCGAAATCACAGTAGTAGATTTCAGTGTAAAGTGACAACTGCGTTAATATTATTTTCGAATTAAGTAAATATATTTTAGACCTGATTTAACAATATATACAAATTTAATACTATTTCTGAGATTTAATTATAATTAATATTCTACAATAATCAGTTAAATAGTAGAGCCAAAAGTTTTTATTATTCTACATAAAGAGGATACGTTACAAGTTCATTCTTTCTTATGAGGGTCATTCTTCCTTTTTCTAGACGAAGAAATAATTTTTTTACAATTTCCATGGGTGAGATCGAAATAATGATTTGCTGCATACGTCTTCATTATGCATTCACTGGACCGACTGTAAAATGGTAAAGTACGAAGACGAAGCTTGAAGTAGCTGAAAAAATAGATAGGTTATATTAAAATAAATTAAAATAAATGATTAATAATATTTTTCGGAAAAGAGATGCCTTACCGAGGAAAAATGTTGTATAGACATAACGTAAAGTCCGCCAATGGTGACTGTACTCGGTCTGGAACTCCTCATTGCGACTACATGTAAAAGTTTTTGTGCCCTGATCGACACGACGTACCACTTGCTATTAAATCTGTGATAAAATAATTTTGTTAACATACAAAAGTCTAATGGTTATTAAAAATAAATAATTAAAAATAAACATTTCCTGCTTTGCCAATGCAAGAAGTGTTTTACATACATGTTTTCGTAAACACTGAAACTGCAATCGAGCAATCTCTGAGCGAAATAATTGTCAATGAACATATTGATCAATTGTGCGCCAACCACTGATATCTGACTCGTAAGAAGATGATATTCGCGAGCGTGAGAGACCATCTATTGTTACAAACAAAAATATGTATCAATATGGTGAGAAAAATAATAAGGATATTGTATAATTATTTTTGACTCTTGATGGATGTCCTTTTTTTATTAAATAATTTTTTGATTTAAATAATTTGTAATGAATTGATCAAAGTAATTTAAAATCGGTTATAAGTGTCAAAATTGTTGTGTCAAATTTAAAAATGATTCATTGTTAGAAAAATAATTGCTTTTTTAAAATGAAGACACGAAACTGAAGGCATTAAATTCTCTCGTTAAAAAGTCGAGAATGATATGTTTTCCTTGTGCAGATTTTGTAGATGGAATTTTTTCCAGTCTTTCGATTCTAGAAAAAGACATTTTTCTCATAATCTAAATATTGTTAGACATCCTTAACCTGAATTCCCGTGGAGCTTAGGGTCAGTACGTAGCAGCCAGATGTGAACAAAAAAGATCCTTTGAAAAAGTGTTGGACGTTCTCAGCGAAGCTGTCAAGCAGAATAGAAATAAAAATTTGTACTCTTCCTCCGTACTTATTAATTCATCGTAAAAAAAAATAAAATTCATTATAAATAGCTTATTCAAGAATAAAATATTAACTCTATAGCTTCCTGGTGTCGTTTGATGCATTCGGCGATTTTTCCGTATGTAATATCGTCAATTTTTTTCGTGAAACCTCTCTTCCACTCTTCTTCCTCGTTATTTATCGCCTCGACTAAATTGTGACTGAAAAATCATTTTTATTGTTTATTCTTATATTTGTACATATAATAAATATCGTTCGTAGAAAAAGAGAAAATCTTAACATGGAGAAGATTATATGTGAACAATTACTACGTTTTTCGTACTGTGGTAATAGCTTGGAAAAATTCGAAAATGTTTCATACAAAACAAAAGCGTTCTCATTCACTATACAACAAAAATTATATATATTAAAAAAGACATGAAGCCTCTAATCGATTAATCGGAATAGAGCGCATTATGCGGAGCGTATTGATTTTTGGCTAATCTCTACTCATTAAAAAAAAATTCAACGTGCGCTACTTTGGAAATAATGACCTTGATGTTTGAATCATTCATTTCGTCTTGCAAAAATTATCAGGAATTTCTTGTTATGAAGTCGATCGGAAATTTTCCGTAGATAACAAAAATGATAATTATTCGGGGCGAAATTCAAGAATTCATATTGAATGAGCCAAAAAATTGATTTCAGATCAGTTTTTTCAAATTTTCTATATTAATTCTTGATTGCGCCCCATATAAGTAATATTTTTGTTATCTACAGAAAATTTTGCGATCAAATATTCTATTTTAAAAAAGACACGAAGCTCATAATCAATTTATCGGAATAGAGTGCATTATGCGAAGTTGTATGAAGTTGCTGCTCGTTATAGTAATAATAATGATAAAATTTTATTTTCACAACTTTATAGTATTTACAAAATAAAACCAGGATAAAAAAATTAATCTTTCATTTATCTAATTCATACATATACTTATGGCTAGTTTTATATTTTTCCTCTAATTCTCTATTGTGTTAGATGATTATATACAACCCTTATTGTATGTTGCCCTCGAGAGTTATTTTCTTTCCCTTATGACTGTTATTTTCAATCCTTAAGTTGAATCGTATAATTGCTTTGTAATTGCTTTCTAACTTCGAAAAATCATAATACTTTTTCGTACACAATTGTCACTGCGTACCTGACTACTTCGAAAATTCCGCATGCGTATTCGACAGTGGAAACGAAGAGGGTATCGGTGGCGATTAGGCTCGTCACGACCAAAAAAGGGGCCACCCAGGCGTGGGTGGCCAGCAGAACGTAATTTTCTTCAATGTCGATCCAATAATATGCCGGCGACGGCAATTCTCTCGGGCGTTGCTTATTCGGATCAAAAATTTGTGGTAGAATTGGCAGCAACAGATAAACTCCCGTCGTTGTGTACAAATAAGCTGATTCATGATTTTTTTTTTCAATCGAGAAAAAATAACAATACGATATAGTTTTATGTATGAACTGTTAGTTTTTGTTTATTTTCACTTTCTATTCTCACCTGCCCAATAGACCATGAATTTTTTACTTCTCTTCGCATGATTCTCCATTATCTTCAGCTCTCCAGAGCTGAGTATTCGATCGACAGAGATTAACATTTCAATAAGCATTTGTTTTACCTGAAATAAATTCTTCGATTATTTAAAACCACGAAATAAATTTTTATCCAAATAAATGATTAAACAGTAAATATTTATAAAAATCGTGGAGGATATAAATTAAATATCGAAAACCATACATTCTTCGGAATAAATAAATAAAAATTAAATCTGGCTTACTAGATCTATTTCACCTTCGAGCCAAAAATGAGAACATTCATCATCTTGACGATGCTCATAAACCCAATCAGCAACGGGGGAAGACACGGAATTATTTTATCTAGATTTGGCCAGGAGATTACGATGTAAACGCACTGCAAAATCAACGAAATAAAAAAATTCTCTGCTTTCGTTATATTTTTAATTTAGACGGACAGTTCATCTCCGCACATTTTTCCTAATTTTTTTTTATTACCTTAAAAAATAACTGCGCACCAGGAATCACGACAAAAATGAACATAATTGCGCAGGTAGAAATTTTGCTCTGGAAGGGCGAAATTCCTGCGACTGTCAGTGAAAGCACATTATGGCCGTAATGAGTATTTAGAAGACTCCTTACGTCCATTCGAATCTTTTCATACATTTTTTCTAGCTATTCTTTTGTAATTGATTCGTGATTAGAGATTTTTATTTCGTTTTTGCAGTTTAACGCGATTTATTATTGTGGTTTTGACGTTATCGAAAACATACTGGTTTAGATTTTCACACGATAGTGATTTTGATGAAGCTAAACTAACGGCAGTTTGTCGACTGAACTGCCGATTATTCGCTCGTAAAAGGAAATCGAGGCTTGAAGGACGGTTATAAATATTATTTCCAAATTTACTGAGTAATTTCGCGCACGAATCCATCACACGTGTTTTATTATGAGCCCTATAATCTTCACGTTCAATAAATAAATCGAAAGGCTAAAAGAATGCATAATTTCGTGTTCAAGGACAGAGTATGGTTTTGACTTCCGACAATTTTAGCGTGCACAATTAAAATCCTCTACTGTCATTACTATTTCATCAAATTGATTGTCTATCTTTTAAATAATGAATTTAAATTGTTATGACTAATTCATCAATGTCAAGTCTGCAACACTAATCTGACGATGAGATCCATTGAATGTAAATATATAATTGATTTGTTTGATAAATGACGGATTTCATTATGAATTTAATGTAAATAGATGATTTTACTTTGTAATTCAGATATTTAATAATGAGAAAATTTGAGTGGGCACATTTTTCATTGGTTTGTATTAGTCTGTAATATTTATTGCAATTAATAGGCATTAATTACTGTACGAATATTCCGAAATATTTTTATTTTTTATATTCATGATTTTTTTCATACAAGAAATTTATATAACCAATTATGATATATTGACTTGTTTTATTATAATTAAAATATGCACAAATATGAAATAATTGCAAAATGTGTGTAATACAAGATACTCCTTATAAAAAAAGATACCTGCTGTAGAGTTATTGCACAGGTATTATTAAAAAGATAATTAACGTGAACGTGACGATTTTTTTTTCATTATCGAGCGAAAAATATTTACAAAGTTGTCGCAATGAAAAAGATATAATATACCCTTATAAATAAAATTAACCCTGAACCTGGAGGTTTTTTTTCATCAATCAACAAAAATTCTTTAAAATGCAGAAACATGTAAATAACTTTTTAAAATATACAATTTTTATACTTAAAGAATATAAAACACAAAAGGTGATTTATATAAAAAATACTTATAAAAAAATAAACTCGTTAAGGTATGCAGGAATAAAAAAAAGAGAATAATATGCACGTGTAAAATCGTCCTTTCGATTTTTTTTCTCGCTGCACGTGTCTGTCGACGCAAGGGATTGTCGATGGAGCGGTAGGAAGGAAGAAACGCCGATTATACAACGAGAAAGGCAGAAAAATAGAGCGAAACGACAGCGAGTGTCGAAGCCATTTGAATCGCGCTTAGACTGCGACTGGAATGAAATAAATGAGAAATAGAGAGAGAGAGAGGGAGAGGGTGAGACGGAGAATGGAGCGCGACGATGAGGAAAAGAGGGACGAAAGATCGACGAAAAAGGCGAATAATGGAGCGAAGACTGGATTTTTCTCCCTCTTTGAGAGGCTTGGAGGACGAGGATGCAAGGACGCATTACTTTTATTGACGATCCCAGAGACGAACGTATCGCGATAACTGGGAAGCTAGCGCACGCCTGCTCACAATGGATATTCAAATTCACGGGGCTTACGTGAGCCTCCAGTGACAGATGTCGCTACTTATTTTTTTCGAGAAGATATATATCCCACTGATTTTTTTTTTCTCGTGGAACAAGTTCCTCGGATATGCCATATTATATTCCATGCGCATATTACATGCTAATGGCGATTCATGATTCCCGAAAGTCTCTATCGATCGATTCTTCTCTCTTTTATCCTCAAAATTATACACAATAGCTTGTACAATATTCAAAGTTTCTTTCACTCTTTTCTTCAATTCTTAATCGCACTCTGTTTTTTTTTTCATTCAATGAAAATAATAATCAATGTTATTTTTATATAATTATATGGTAGTAAACAACTATAAAGACGACAACTCTATACTGATTATCTTAGAACTAAATATATTATTTTATAGTTATGGTATGTGCTATAGTTCTGGGAACCATAAGTTATGCAGTAGCGATGATTCAAACATTACATAACCTCATAGTTGGATATACCATCGTTATTTTTCTTCACGTTTGCTCATTATTGGCTATGTTGTTTTTTTTTCTTCGTATAAAAAAGTTTTCTAGCATGTTTAGCTACACTGAGAGAAAATCATGTGTCTCGGATCTTAATACGTAAAAATGGCAACTATACTAGTTATTATCGAAATAAATATTTCAGTAGTTATTGGTTGAAATAAATATATTTTTTAATTTATTTATATTTAGATACTATGTAAAAAAATATATATTTAGTTCTAAAATTTTTCTTAGTGTGGTTGTCACTTTTTGGTAAAATTTCTACTATCGTTATTTTTCTTTCACAGCGATGATTTTTGATGAAAATGAAAAATTTTGGTGAGCGGCGTATACAGATACAATGCGAAATTAATTGAAGGAAAGGGACGAGCGCTGCTTTCCGAACAAAGACAATTCGCAATCCGAGGAACTGCGCGAGTGCGTAGCAATGGTTAAGATATTTCGAAAAAGCCGGTTATTCATGTATCGAGATCGCGAAATAAATATTTATATAAAATATACAGATGCCTATTGCTCGCTCTGTGCGGGGGTATCAAGCTCGCTCAATTTCTCTCTCTCTCTCTCTCTCTCCAACTTTTTTTCATCCATTATTTTTCATTTACACCGTAGTCAGATCAAACGAATGGGAAAAAAGCAAGGACAGGAAAGGCAGTGTGGGATAAACAGAGCGAGACACAGAACGTGCAAAACGACGTAAAACACTCTCATTAGGTAAGCGAAAAATTATTATTGCTATTATTAACTAACCAAAAAGTTGTTATTACTGGCCGAGCTACAGAGTATCCTCAAAAAAGCGTGCTCGTCATCCTTATTTCATTTTTCGACGATGATTTGACAATTTCAAAATATTTTTCTCATTTTCATCATCGAATCAAATCGAATAAAACAATTTCTTCTTTTACTAAAAAAAATGTACTGAGACGTAGAAAAGTTCGACCAATCAACGTAACAAATATTAATATCAATACACTTAAAACTTTAATATATTTTTCATTACAAAATTTAGTTTTGATATGCAAACAGACTAGAGGCTATTATTTCGTTATTATTTTCTTTATATTTAAAAAAATATATAAAATAATATACGATTGCGCGTAAAAATATTTTATCAAGTACGTCAAATGTAATAAAAGCTTTAATGAAATTAATATTTTCTTGTAATCCGAATAACAATTTTTTCGAACTTGTCATACTAATTCCATGATGATGCTATTAAAAAAAAAAGACTTGGTCGCAAGATCCATATAAATTATACGTCTCGTAGACACAAGTGCGATAAAATAACAAAAAAATCTTGATTCGACCTCCGAAATATGTATCCAAAAAAAAAAATATACGTTTTTTCAATCGCGCGGCCAAAATCAGACGCAGTTCGCAGTTTTTGGTTTCTCTTTTCGTTTTTCTCCCTCTGCCTGCCTGCCCCCCCTCCCACTTTTATTTCTTTCTCTCTGTCCCTCTTCGTCCGATTCGTTTCTTCCTCGACGTCTGCGGAATCGAAAGATCGCGAGAGAGTGAGAGGAAAATCAGTAATTATATGCAATTTTGCAACGCCGCATTGACCACGAGTCCTTGGCTCGGGAAACTATATAAAGAGAGCGCGCGCGCGATTCGCGAGACCGAGTTTAGCTTCTTCGAAAAAATAGATAGAACAGCGGGAGACGATGTCGCTCCTTTTTATTTCACTCATCGCGTTTATCGCGTACAGTCCCATTACGACAAACGCTGAGGATGTCGCTCTTCGTAAGTCAACCTCTTCACGATTTCATTCGATATCGCCAAAAAACAATCTCCGCCACACACGGGTTACCAAAATACGCACAAATGTTTTTTTTCCCCCCCTCGGTCCATTTCGTCCCTTAATTGTCGAATTGTGATTTAAAAAGACAATTGCGAGTCGTTCGGTGATTTCATTATCAGCGATTGTCGTGAGATCAAGGGAAAAATGTGACTTTTTTTTATTTACTGGAAATATATACGGTTTTGTTTATTCTTAATCCATCGACAGTGAAATAAATTGTTTTATTCATTATTCGTGTTTGCTTTTCGTATTTGTAAAAAAGAACAAAGAAAAAAACGTTATAATAAAAAATTAAAAACTTACGTAAACAATTATTGAAATTGTGATGTATTTCAGAAAATTATATTTTCACGTTTGATCATTTTATTCTAATTCCATCGTGGTTTATTAGAAATATGAAAAAGTAATTAACAGGCACGACTGACATGTACTTAATTTTTAAATATGAAAATCTTGAAGTGTAGAAAATTAATTTCAACGAACTGGCTATTTTATGAAATGTGTATTTTTCAACAGGAAATTTATTTTTGTTTATTTTTATCCCTCCAACAGCAAAATATTAATTGTTTTATTCATTATTCGTGTCTGCTTTTTATTTTTGGGGAAATGTCTTAGAAAACAACGTTACTACGGAAAATATAAAATCAATGTACATAATTATCGAAATTGTGTAATATATTTTCGAAAATGATATTTTCACACTTGTTCGTTTAATTTTAATATCATCATATTTTATAAAAAATATAAAGAAACGATTCATGGGCGTTATATACATATATTTATTGTAAAAGTATTGCAAACCTAAAGTGTAAACATTTAATTTGAACATATTGACCATCTTATAAAAAAACAAGTATCACAATTCAGTGTTATTTTTGGATACAGCTGCTTCGGTGAAAACCTGTAAAAAAGATTCTGACGATTACTCGTCTTGTCTGAGGCTTGCCATACAGGAATCATGGCCAATATTTGTACGAGGTAAGATTTTTTTATATATCTTCAAAGGTCACTTTTTTAAGCCTTTAATTTTTTTTGAAGTCCGTACCTTAAAAAAATTAACTTGATTCTTAAACAGTTTTTTTATCAAGTATTCAGGATTGAAAAATTTTTATTACATGCAAGACAATTAAAATTTTTTTTTAAATATTTTTTTATTCTTTATTTTTAAATTATTCTACGTTATAAAAAATTATATAATTAAATGACGATTGAATTTTTAGGAATTCCGGAACTTCATGTTCCAACGCTCGACCCATTCGTTGTCGAGTTCCAGAGCAGCAATTATCAAATGGGCGAAGTGCTCGGTCAGATAGTAACGAAAAATGTTCGATCTTACGGGCTTTCCAAGACACGTTTCCTCTCGGTAAAACCACGTCACGAGAACGGACGATTTTCTCTCGAGGTCGATTCCGAGATGAGCAAAGTCTTCGTCGAGGGTGATTACAAGGGCGAGGGCAAGATCGGTTCCTTCAAGCTCGGTGGAAAAGGTTAATATTTCTTTCCATTTCTTTAATTTATTCTATATCTGATCATCACTTTTGTAATTCATTTGATTCATTTATTTAATCAACTTTTTTATAAATTTTTGTTTATTTTTTTAAATCATGACAGATATTTAATTCAATAAAATTCATAATTTGCTTTATTGATTTTAAATCAGCGCACTTGTTCGATCAATGACTCTTAAAAGATATTTAATTTCGTCAAGGCACATTAATATTCAATTTAACACATTCGTATTTCTTGTTTTATCTAATTTTATGAAAAATTCTAGAATTTATCTCACAATCGTGTCTGTCATTTTTACTGCGATCGGTACGAAAGTTTGTTTAGCATCGGTGAAAAAAAATCCGAGAATGCAGAATATCAGGTTTTCAATTTGCGTCATTGATATAATGAGTGGACACTTGATCCGAAGCTAAATACAGAAACGAACAGAAGCGAATAAAAAAAATAAAAACTAATTATTCATAATTGTCGCACAAATTCGAACGAACAGGTCACTTCAACATCTCGATGGAAGACGTCAGATCTGTCTGGGAGATCGAGGGCCCGGTCGTCAACGATAAGTGGATTATCGAGACTTTCCAACTGACGCCGGACGTTGGCAAAATGAAGATTTGGGCGAGCGATCTCTTCAATGGCAACGAGGAGCTCAGTAAGTAAATTCGATCATGAATAAAGAAAATTAATCTCCATTCCTTTAAAACATTATTTTAAAAAAAATCTCAAAATCAAATTAAAGTACAAATTAATGAAATTTACAAAAATTATATTTTTGAATTTTTTTAAAAATAAATTTGTCAATTTTAATATTATCATTACAAATTCATTTATTCATTGAATTGGAATTTTTGTTTATGTTTATTAACCATTTTTTTCGATGCGTTGTCCTGATTTTGAGATAAAAATACTAATGAACTGTTACATTTTTAGCTAAAGCGGCTCTGGCGTTCGCCAATGAGTACTGGCCAGTTTTGTACCGCGGAATGTTGCCTTACGCCGCGGAATCGTGGAACTCTTATCTGCGCGATTTGGTGGGCAATATATTCTCGAAGCTCTCCTTCTCAGCGACGTTTCCCTGAACGTCCTGCCAGCTAAAACAAAAAGTAGTTTTAGATGACAACTGAATATCAATTGTCACTTTTATATCATATTTTTTTTTTATTAACATCGCCTCGACACCGAGATAAAATAATACAAAGTTCATAGCATCCATCTGGTGCCATCGAAGAAAAATGCAACTCGAGTCGAAAACATTTTGTCCTCGATCGAGGATAAGTGATAGAAACTTTGTCTGTGATGTGGAAAAGTCTTTCTGCGTCCCTGATGTCGAATATTTTCCATAAAACATCGCAGCTTGCTCAAAACATAAGAATATCAACATATTTACACACAACTGCACTCGTGTACAAAGTGAATAAAAATGAAAAAAATTTTTCCTCTCATTCACTGCCGCCTGTTCACACTGCATCGAACAAACTTTGTTGAAAATCACTTTTATCGCACTGTAAGGTTTGGCATGTCATTTCTCTCTTCATTTATAACAGTCATCCTAAATTTGGAATTGTCAAACGATTGATTTTAAACTGAATATGGTAATTTTATTGAAGAATGATCATTTTTATAAGAATTGGAATAATTTGAAAAATAGTGGCTACGTTATATGTTGTTTCAAAATATATATAATAATATTGTTTCAAAATTGAAAATGATTCACTAAATGGTATCAGAGTTATCATATTTTTAATTGTCAAAATTTTAATATACTGTTTCTTATGGAAATTTTCACTATCGAATTGATTTCACATATTCGATGTCTGGTCTTAATAAAAATTTACAAATTTGAACATTTTCTTCTAAATATCATTTTTCATTTTTATATCTACTTAAATAATGCTGATTTTTAAAAATTGTATACAAAAATATAGTAAGATTTTCACCGATTTATCGCGAAAAGTCTCTAAATCTACCTCAAGATCTGAAATTTATTTAAAAACTGCTCCCACTGAGAATAAACATTTGATGAGAGTTTGAATTGTTTTGATAAATATGGACAACCAAATATTATTTGTATAATACATTTTTCTTATATTAACTAAATTTATAGTATACTATTTCAATTATATTTCGTTGTTCGTATTCTTCAAAATAATTCTCTTGAATTACAACAAATTTTTATTCTCAACAGAGAATACACTATAAAAAAATTTCACTGTGTTAACCAAACAGTGTGAGTGGTAAAAAGAAATGGTGTAAAATAATAACACCAGTGTGTTTAGTAAAAGACGTTGAGTGGTGTTACTTGCTGATTTCACGAGGTTAAAAATCGATATTTTCAGCAATAGGGATGGGCAGAGCTCGATAACTTTCTTGAAAAATGAAATTTTTTCAATAGATGATGTTTGTTGCACCATCGACGAAATAAGCATGACCTATTGAAAAATTATTTTCATTTCTCAGAAATGTATCGAGCTTTTCCCATACCTATGTTAAGCAATAAAACTTTGTTTACCTTTCTAGCAGTCCTCCTCTATTAAGTGGCAGTAAATGGACGAGAATGAACGCGAAAAATTGTATATCAGGTACCTGAGCTAAAGCTTGGCATACCAAAACATCATTTTATGACCCATAATCCAAATATCATTAAGGAAATTTGTCCTCGAGGGCATGTTTGGTTAATCAGGATTAAGGGGAAGGATAATTATTTCAAGGAACTGATACTTAAATATATAAATTTTTGAAACATTGCCAGAACACTTGCTACTCAACATCGACGTTACATGTATTATGAAAAAAAAAATTAATTTTAAAAGAACAAGTCTAGATAGTAAATTACCCTATATCAGAGTAAATCTCAGCATTCAGAGAGAGAGAGAGAGAGAGAGAGAGAGAGAGAGAAACAAAAAATAATTTACGAACTTGTTAACATGAAATTTTTTACAAACAAAGTTGCATATAACGTTCATGAAACTTACAAAAAAATGATAACTTACATTATTCCAAAATATTCTTTATATTATTGAGTTGCTTAATCTGTGTTTATATTACGTTGTTAATTATTTACACTGATAGCATATCAAACTACATCTATATTAACAACATGCCATTCTACACCAAACGGTGGGAACTATATCGATCAAGAATGGTATTAAATTAACACCATTTTAACACCAGATTTTTTGTAGAATATGGTTGTGCTCCAATTTCATAATGGTACAAATATTTTTAACAAAGGAAAGATAAAATATTGAATTTTTACGGAAAGTTGAGGAAAACGAAATTTGTTGTCTATATGACAATTACAAGTGGGTAAAAATCAAGTTACAAGAATTTCTTATGTACACGTATACAAATAAAATAGAAATACATCTATAAATAATAAAAATATTTATCGAATAATTTTTTTTACCAGCGAAATTATAAAATGATAATATTGGACATTTCATCATACAAAACGGTAACTGTACCTGACTGAATTTATTCGTAACGAAAATAAATACATAAATTTGAATGATTTTCGAGGTAAATGCGATTTAGAAAGTTCCTTGTTGAAACTGATTGGTGTCTCGGTGAGATTAGAGTATCGTGGAAACTTCCGCTCACTTTGTGCGACAAAAGCGACACTCAATTCGAATCCTTTGTGTATTTATGCTCGGTTGTGATTATAAAAAAGTGAAAAAGATGCAATTAGCATCATTCGCAGAAAGAAAGAAACGTCTCTCCGTAGCCTTGTTGAGAAAAAAAAGTGAAAAAAAACGAACAATTCCACGAAATTCCGATCTCTTTCCGTTTTCTCTCTTACAAAAAAGATTAACGATTGTGCATAGTCTTTTTTTCTCTAATCCTTTCTAACCGCATCCAACTGTTTATAATTTTTTTTTATTTACTTGATAAAATCACCATTTTATTAAAGCTCTGAAAAAAGTCTAAAGTACAAGATCGCTTCGAGAATCTCGATGCTTTTCGTGATTGGTGAAAAACAATCACGGGAGGAGGAAAGTTTCCACGGGCACGTGCAGCAACAATTGGTTGACTATTCCGGCGAAAAGAATTGACAACTTTTGCTTCAGTTGCGGTTCCATCGCCTTCAGAACTTCCTGCCCGTTTTCTCGCAGAAAGAGGTTCGTTGCCTCCGCTGAAACATTTTTTCCACTCGCTTTTCAACTAAATTCATTTTCGATTTAAATAAATTATTTTATCAATTTTATACATCGACTCTAATTTTCGAAATTAATCAGGTTACTTTTTTATTGATAATGCTAAAAATGTTAATAAAACTATTGAATTTATTATTTTTTAATCAAATTTTTTTTCCATGAAACGTTTAATTCTATTATCGATTAAGTTGTTATAAATTTAAATAATATTGAATTAATTTTTTTTTGTATATAAATAAGTAAAACGAATTATTGTTTCCAGTTTTGTTTTTCTTGTATGTACTTACTTAGTATTCTGTTGTTGTTAAATATTTTTCTGACTCTCATATTAACGTCTCTGACACTCAATTGAACGTCCAGATTGTCGACATGTAGGTAAGTCTTTTCATTGCGAATCGATGTGCTCACAGTGCCGCGAACCAGAGCTCGAGCTTTGCCGAATCTTGCGTGAAAAGTGCCATTTCCACTGGCTGGCAATATTATCAGGATTCCAGAACTACAGAAAATTTCAATTAATTATTGAAGGCTATTCCAATAATTGGTTCAATCATTATAACAATAAATTATGAACATTAAAATAATTTTCAAACAATACAATTTGATTTTTAAAACATTATATATATATTTTATTTTCGTCAATCAAAATTAAAATGATGCATTTTTTGTATCGAATATTAAAAATTAAATATACAACAAATTTTTGTCGAATTCAGGAAGAAAATATGATAGAATTTTAGTCACTCGTCATTGTTTAAAAAATGTCGTTGGTTAATCGTTGAAACAAAATAGTCAAGGGACAAAATTATTTTACAAATGATTCTCGCTGTGGACTCTTGAGAAGATCGTATCATTATAATTGTAGACTAGAGAAGGAAAAGACGACGTTTACCTGGAATAGTGGGCGTCGAGAATGAGCGCTGGCATTCGTACGATCGCCTCGAAGGGTGAGCCGAGCTTGATCTCGTCAACCGTGAAGTTACTCGCTCCCTTGACGAGCAGATCGTGCAGGCGCACTTTGTAACCGTTCGCACCACCTGTCAGTGACAGCGTCAGCTCGTCCATCTGTTTAGCATTTTTTTTTTCAAAAACAATTATCCTCACTCTTCAAAACTCACTCTTTCGTTTCGTTAGTATCATTTTTTTTACTATTTACTCTTTATTCCTTCAAAATTCGATAAATCGACCAAATGTTTAATTATTCATATTGATTCGAAGATAAACAACGTAATATTCCAACGTAACGAGGAATTATCTCACATTTTTTATTCCGTCTAAACTTTACCGAATTTATCTTATGTTTGTTTGAATAATATAAATCATGTTTATATTTATTATAAACAAATTTATAAATAATAATATAAAATTGTGATAGTAATTATAAATAAAATGTGTAAAATATTTTAAGCTAATCTAAATAAATGATTAATTTTCTTTGCAAGTATTACAAGAAATACCAAATTCAAATTATTTTTTATTTCGACTCAATGTTTTATTGTTTTTGAATTTAATCGAATTTTTTTTTTAATTTATGGAAAGAAAAGAGGAATAACTTCGTTGGGGAATAAAAAAGAAGACGATAAAACGGAAACTCACGTGGAAGGGCTCGACGGAAGGCAGCTCGATTTCTGGAATTCCGACCCTCAGGTACGGTCTGAGATGATGAAGAGCATCGATTAGACAACTTTTCACTTTGGGATCGCTCCTCGAGCATTGCTTCACATATTCCACTATAAAAAAAGTCAACCACTCAAATATTTCAACATTTTTCATGTTCCTCTTTAAATTCTCCATATATAAATGACTCGAATTAATTGAAAAATGAATGAACGAGACTAGCGATGTTACAAAAATGCACGCTCATATACTCACGATTATTCTCCGCGAAAACTGTTCCCGGCACGAGAAAGAGTATCGATCCGAGCGCGAGGAGAATCATAATTTCGATTGAATAAAAGCACGAAGAGGGCGAAGGACCGAAGAAATGGTCGGAAATGCAACTTTGGGCTCGGCAAGTCAAAATAGACGGCGGAGGCTTTCCCAATGGGCGAACAATTGTCGATCGTCGACTGGGAACTCGGGTAAATGAACTTCCAGTTGGACTGCAGTTAAATGAACTACGGAGAGCGCGGTATGACGGCAGTTCGCAAAGTCATACCGCGGAGAGTTGTTGTAGCTGCGACGAGGATGGTGGAAGATGAAGTTTCATAGTACGCCAAACACTTTCACTGCCCCACCGGTAATCTCTCTCTCTCTCTCTCTCTTTCTACTTATGAAAGTCCGTGTATATAAGTATATATACAAGTGCATGAGCGAAAAACACTTTTGCATGAGATCTTCTCCTCTTGTCGCAATGCATTTCCGCCTCCGAAGCTTTGTAAAAGTCTCCGATTGCGAGAATCCGAGACTGGTTGGTCAACGCGATTAATTGCGGAAACTTATTCTCTTTTTCTTTCTCGTCCCGCATCGTTGAATTGGGAAATGAATCATGTTTGTTCCAACCAAATGGAAAAACACTGTCATTGTACGATTAATTATTCATTGCCATAAGCGAGCAACCGCCTTCCTTTTTTTCCGAATGAATGAAGAAAAAATGGAATACGGGGCGCTCTGGAATTTTATGACAAATCGTGAGACACGATCGAGCGAAAGATAAAAAGCGAATCGGTGGAAATATTCTGAAGAACATATATCTCATCGTGTATTCTGACAGTTGTGTATACTTTGTCACTCTCCGTTTGATTTTTCTTATTTGCATGAAACTTGTATTTTGGGCTGAGAGTGCACGATGCGCGACTCCGTGGAAGCCTGAATAAACCGAGAGGTGGCACTATGCATCGAACTTTCACAAAGGCCGAATCAAGTTCGTTTGGAAAGAACCAGTTCCTTTTTTTCTCTCTCATCCTGAACTCGCCTGCTACGAACAATTCGAAGGACAATCAAAAATACAAGCAAGAGCAAAAAAATCGAAGGGGTTAAGAATCTTTTCTCCTCGTTGAAACAAAGAAACGGGCACCCGCTAAAAAATATTCTAATAAAATGAAAAATCACGCGTCTGCACCTTGAACAGATTTTTTGAAGAAAAACCGGGCGGTTTGATTTTTTTTTCTCCCGAAATAAATTTATGCGAAAAGAAATGTTTCGTGCCCATACACTTTCGTCCCCGAAAACTCGAGTCTCGGATCATTTATGTACGCAACGATGCACCGTAACGTATGAAAGAATTCCGGAGATACGAATTATGCAATGTTGCTCGAAAATCCATGGGATAAAGGACGTGCCGGCCAGTGGCTCAGATCCATTGCTCCGAGTGAAAGCAAACGGTCGCGTGGTGTTTCTCCTCGAGCGCGAAACTTGGTCTTGTGGTCCCCTCGATTATCATCATTACCATTATTATTTTTACTCGGTATACACATTATCACAGGAATTTTTCATATTCCTCGGCTAGTTGCGCCTTAGACGAATCAATTTAGGAATTCAGCGAAAATAATTTCATTCCCGAGCCTCGTTTTCAAAATGATTACATTTTTCGCTTTCGTTTTTCTCGTCGTTGGATGTCGTGGCTTGGAGTTTGGTGAGTAAACGACAGCTCCTCGAATACTTTCGTCCAATATTTTGAATTTTTCATTCCTCGACGTTTACTTTTTTCTTCAAAGTTGTTGTTTAAATTTCTTGGCTTATTATTTTATTCCGCCATCGAGTCTCCTCTGAATAATTTAATAGTTTTTTTTTCGACTCTGCTGAAGTGCTGAAAAAAAAGTGCAAATTGAAAACAACATTTAGCGAATTAGCGAGCAGCAGAATAAAAATATATTTGCACTTGCATTTAATACCTGTGCGTCTAGAAAATTCAAAATAGGAATCTCCGTGTCATTTTTCTTTTTTTTTTATAAGATACTCTCGTAGATCCGTGAATCAAAAATTTTCTCAAGATTTTGTCAATTTTCGAGGATCCAACGTAAACCGGTTCAGGCTCGAATATTTAGTACACAATTTTTTTATCGAGTCTTACGAGTCCAAGAATGTTGCCGGTTGGCAATAGTGAATGTCCGATTATATGGAGAATCTATCGTGCTCGCGTCGCTGTTCTTTACTGATCCAGTCAAATGAAAGAATTTCTTGGAAAAACGCAATTACTATACTGTTTTTTCTAATACTCTATTATCCTGATTACTAAACAGAAATGTCTGTCCCCAGTCTAGATTTCAATAAGCACTATATGCACATTTTTGACAACTCGACAATTTTAAAGGTGAATTTTGGAGTGATTTGAAAAATGGTTAAACGTAGCTGAATTTTTTATTCGTTTTTTCGAAACTTGATAAATATTTCTGTGCAAAATATATACGCTATTTAATGATAAGTTACAAGTTTTATAATTATTAATTTTTTATTATTTAAACAATGGTAATTGTCAAAAATTATCCATAAAAAGTGTAGTTAATTTATACTATTTAAACAATGGTAATTATAAAAAGTCCATAAAAAGTGTGGTTAAATTATGAATTAATGTAACAATACCAATATTACACAATTTTTCACTTCATTTTATCATTTTTCATGAAAATGTCACCTTTGTCTTCGTTAAAAATCGACCGGATCCATTTTTGATATGCACTTGGATATAAACGTATAATTTGGAATTACAAAGTTTTTGAAACACTCGAAATTTTTTTATGATGACAGAGTTGAATAAATTGTGAATATTTTTTGGCAGAGGATGCCTTCAAGAACTGTCACTTTGACGTAAAAGGATTCGACGGGTGCGTGAGGGAAGGCCTGAACGCGATCAGACCCTTCTTCAAGACCGGTCTGTCCAAATACAACGTTGCACCGTTTGATCCATTTTTCGCGAAGGAAGTTACGGCGAGACGGGGCTTGCCCAATCTCGGCTTCACTCTTACGCTTCGAAATGTCACGGAGAGCGGATGGTCTGCCAGCAAAGTGACTAAATTCGTCAGCGATTTGTCCAACTATAAGGTATTTCGGTGAAATCCTTTCTCTCTGTAGAAAGTCCAAAGTTTGTCGCCCAGAAGCGATAAATGTTTCGTGAAATGAGCAACGATTTTTTTCCACTCGTCGTTCTTTCTCAGTAAACGAAAAAAAATTAAAGATATCGCGTAGAGAATAAACAAATTGTCACACAAATCGAAACATGTTGACACTCATTGTTCTTTTCTCAGGTTGTGTATACGCAGAACTTTCCTGAAAAATATCTTTCCGGTGATTATGAATTCGAAGGAACGATTCTCGGATCGAAAATGAAGAACGAAGGGAAATTCACTCTGGCGTTGTGTAAGAATTATTTTTAATTACTTTTTATATTTGTACATATGACTCGCTGCTTTGCTATTTATCACAAACCTTTTGTGAACTTATAAAAAGTAGATTAGTCAATTTAAAATTATACATACGAGTTCAATTATATATATTTTTTGAGCTGTGCATAATAAGTATTGATTAATTAAAATTATGCTACAACATTAAAATAATTCAGGATTTTTATTCAAGATTAAAATTATTTATGTAATTTATGTATTAAAATTATTTATGTAATTTTAACTACGAATATATTTTTTCCGCAATATAAAATTAAATGGTGAATTAATTTTATGTCTAGAGAAGATTTGAATGATGCCGGTCATGCGTGTTAGAAATTCATAAAAATTTAATGAATCGGAATTATGTCTAAACGCAGGGAAAAAAGTTATTTCCATGAAGTTTAATTTTCTGCAGCTTAATTTTTATGACTAAATAGTAAAACATGCCATACATATGTACAACCATTTTATATTTTTTTTCGGTGTATTAATAATTTCGAATAATTGTTTTCATTCGATTAAATTTTAAACTAATTTCAAATTGATTGTACTCTTTACATGTTTTCTACTAATATTTCTCAAAATTTAGTCAAGTCCTGTTTGAAAAACAAATCATATGTTTATTTTTTCATTTATTAATAAATGAATGAAACCTGTTAAAAAGTTTCCTTTTTTTTAACAAGAAATTAAATTGTGCTAGTGAATATTTTATTGCACACTCTGAATGTTTCGTCACAATTTTCGTAGAGAAATTTCGTAATGAATATATCGGACGAAAATGTAAAAGTGCTGGTATGCAAATTTTCAGAGATGAGAAAAGAGTCTGCTTGTTTTTTGAGACGAAGAAATTAAAAAATTGCAGATGATTTGGTGCAAACGACGACGATCACGAAGGTGCCGGGTACAAAGCTCAAGGTCCGAGTGGAGGTTCAAACGATTCGAGACT
The DNA here is from genome assembly GCA_030522545.1 of Cremastinae sp. A BG-2022a. Lineage (NCBI taxonomy): Eukaryota > Metazoa > Arthropoda > Insecta > Hymenoptera > Ichneumonidae > Cremastinae sp. A BG-2022a. The sequence continues at coordinate 59,991 of JAPYYW010000450.1, read as the reverse complement.
TGGCGCTGCACATAACGAATCTGCTCTCGGGACGGCAAATCCTCGAGAACATGCTCGACCGAGTGATAAATGGCGCCTGGCAGCCAGGCTTCACCCTGACCAAGCCTCTGATAAACGATCTCGTCTCCAATGCCTTTACTGAAATATTTGGCAAGGCTTTCCAGAATTTCCCTTTCGAGAAGGTTATAAGGCCCAAGCCGAGCGTCACGGCCAGGCTCTCCGCAAATTCGACGCGACTTTATCCTTAATCTTATCAAACAACAATTTCATATACAAAAATATCTAATTTCAATAAAAAAAGATTGGAATACACTTCAAGGAGATTCTAGCTCGATCGTAACTTTCAAATATTTTTCCACATATATCGATTGAAGGTAAAATCATCAAATTAACATTCTTTAAGATAGGAGTCGTCTATTTAAAGTCGACAGTCTATTTAAAAGTTTGCTTGTATGTGTTAACTATATATGTCAACTCGTGGCTTTACATTTTTTGAGACAGAGGTTAATCAAAATTTGCACAGATCTTCATTAGCATCACATTAAAAAGTAGGAAAAATTAAAAGAGCTTTGTCATAAAGATAAAGATATTAATTTTAATAAATTACAACTTATTTTAACGTGAGCTTTTATTAAATAGAAGAAAAAAGCGGCGTTTTAAATTTTAATTAATTTTAAACTCAGTTTCTATGTGGCAGAACTCATAATTTAGTCAACATTTTCCCTTTTTTTAATAGTATATCGTTAAAGAAGATCTGTGCTAATTTTTTAATAAAAAAAAACTGCAAAACAATTTGCAAAAAGAAAATTGAAGATAATTTGTCAATAATAGAAAGATATTTTTTTATTTACTGATAATGTGAAAAATTCGAAATTCCATTGAGTCTACCATGAATCTTCGACTACCTAGTTTTTCCAGTTTTTCGAATCTTGGCCACATTCAATGAGACTCCCAGATGCACTTGTCTCCGCGCGACATGAAAAAAAACTGGACGAACAACTGCCCGTTGTAAAAACTTTATGAGCCATAAGAGCAAAAGCGATCCAATTTCTGCTGCAATAAACAAATCTCGACGAAACAGCAAAGATTGCAATATTTACAAAAATGCAGTTGCAATAGTAAAATAATCATAGTCTGACCATAATAAGTATAACAATTGTAAATCTATTATAGAATATGACACAATTCTGTAAATAAGATTGAGGTACAGGAGTCGCATAACATTTTTTAAGACAGTAACAAATATTTCGACCTCTATATATACATATATATTAAAAAATAGTGTAGTACACATTTTTCTACATCAAAAATTATAGATACGAAATTTTTTTAAAATCTGTCTCTTTTAAATTTAGAACAAAAATTTAATTTTTATTTTAAATGCAAGAGAAATTTTTGGACTTTATTGTCGTGCGATTTCTGCCTCGAGTGTGCTAACTGCCATAGATCTCATATACAGGCAAGAAAATAAAAATAAAAAAAGGATAAGAATTTTTAATAAAAAGTTTCTCGAATTTGTTTTAGTATCGCTTCAAGAGTTTAATTACGCATTCTTAAATATTTCTACTTTTTTTTCATTTCAATGAATTGGAAAAAATTTTTAACGATTTTGTTAACATTTCGTGTACTCAGTATTTAACATTTTTTAATGAATGGAAGAAAAAAATTAAGAGCAGCGATTGAATTTTTGTACAAAAAGGGTAAAAATTAAAGCGTATGCGTTATTTTCTTTCCAATCAGATGTTCGTAGCTGCTCGCCTTGAAACCTTGAGTCGACAGACGATCACTCACCTCACATTCTTACGTGTTGTACAGCGACTAGTATAACAGGCGAAGAATCTTTCCCTCTTGAGGACGTTGCCTCGGACCTTCGGCAACTTTTATGCGATTTTGCTTCTCAAAGCAAAAATCATTATATTCTTCTCGAGCAATGTAATTTTTTTCGTGATAAACATTTCAAGCGATTAGTTTTATAATTTCTTCTTTTTCTGATTTCTCACGACCTCGATTCCTCGGACAATTTGACTCGAAAGTCGATTCAACCGTCACAATAAGACAATTGTCTCGATTTATACGTTTAAAGTAATTTCGAAATTTTTTTTTCTATTATTTTACATATTTATTTAAAACTGAACGATATACACGATTTTAATCCTGTCGATGTCATTACTGATAAATACTGATACTCTTATGCAGATAAAATATTCGTATCGAGAATACTGAAAAACATTAATTACATATTCAATATCAACATCGGTTTTTTTCCAAATTTGCATAATTACAAATTTTGATAATTTAAGATCAGTACATACCTGAAAATAAACTCCTAATTTGTTCGTGATAATTATTTCTTTATATTAAAGTAGTATTGGTGGAATTATAAAAAAAAATTCCTGCGATTTTGGATTTTTGTTAGTTAAAGAAATTGTTGAAAATAGTGTAAAATACCATTCATTGTGAGTTTGCTTTGTGAATACAGTCGTTACTTTTGTGTAAGTCAAACAGTTCGTGTCAAACAACAGAAGGGGGCGATGTATTGATTACTTTCAAAGTTTTGATAATACAATTACAATTTTTCGTGTATGTCAATTATGGTACATTTGATTCTTATTTGCACGTTTCGAAGAATTCCCGAATGTAAATATTTTTGTCCTAGAGTTCTAGTCATAAAATTTTGTATGCTTGCTTTGTATACTTTTTTTTGAACAACTGAGTTGACCATGACACACGTTCTATCTTACAGGTATGATAACTTACTTGCGAGTACAATAAAATATAAAAACGTTGATCCGAGTTTTACTTTTTTTTGTAATTGCTTATGACAATAAGTTTATATTATCATTTAATCATCCGTTTATCGATTACAAGCCACAAAATTCTCTCCTCCCTCTCACCCTCCTATTCTGGTCAATGGTTATCTAAATAATTAACACTTCTTGGATTTGACATAACACGTCACACATAATATTTTACCGCAATAACGTCTCAAAATTCAGATTCGAGATAATAATTCGACTCTCATTGAACATTTACAACAGAAAAATAAAATTAAAAATTGAAATATATGAATTATGTCATTTGATGGCATTTTTTTTATGTACAAAAGTATTATAAAGAAAATGTGAAATCACAAAAATTTAAGATAAATGGAACTTCCAATAAATTAATTTATTTTTCATAAAAGTAATAATGAACAAAATACTATGTATTTTAATTTATGAATTTGAAAAGAAATCAATCTTTGACGTAAAAAGAATTTTGATAAATCGTACAAAATAGTAGTTTTGTGAAAATAAGTTGGATAAAAATTTGGAACTCATTAATATTATGAGTTTAGATACTATAACAAAAAATATGCAAAATTGTGCCAAACTCGATTTGACGTAGAATTGCCAGAATTTCAAGCTGTCAAAAAAAAACACGGATTTCGTAGAAACCACTTGTTTTTCGGATTTTCCTGCGACTACGTTTATCTGCAGGAAAAAAGTAAAATCACGATCAAGTTTGTCATAACGGGGAAAAAAGCAAAATAAATGCTCTGAGCGCTCATCATCGTCGAGGCTCAAAGTCCCACTTTTACTCTTCCTTGAACAACGAAGAAAGTCCTCAGATCGTGGAAAGCAATGTTATTCATCTACATTTTATTTGAAATTAAACATTCAGAATTCTCGATAAGTCTTATTTTACAGTACAGAATCTACACTTTAACAATATTAATATTAATCCTCATTTATGCTTGGAACATGAAAAAAACGTAGTCATAATTGTCAATATGGTGTAAGAAAAGTTTAATGAATTATATTTTTTACTTCGACACCCTTTTTTAATCTAGTTTTATTTAAATTTATTCAAACGGCTTTATTTACTCGTACATTAAATTAAATAAATTTAATAAAACATAAATGTAAAAACTGAAGATTATTCAAATATAAAACAAATCTTTTTGCAAATATTGTACAGTTTTAAAATGAAATATTGAATTGTATCATATACCTAAAATGTTTTCGTGATCGAAATATTTCCTACGACAATAAGAAGCTACCAATGTTGTCTTTTTTTTGCGTGCGAACTTCTTGTTTTCGTTTCGATGGAACTACGTCGGTAGGTAAATAAAAAAAAAGTTGTTCGACGGCATGAAAATATATTTGTGCGTAACAGGATCGAAAAAAAAAATAATAGATTTTAAGACATGAATCCCTCGTGGCTTCGAAGTACACCGTGGACGATTAGCGAAGAAGGGAGAGAGAGGGGGGGGGGCAGGAGAAAAGCCATCAAGACGGTGATATATAAATCGGTAGGCATCTCGCCTTGAACGGGTCACTCGAGGCGAAGAGGACGTTCGGTTAACCTCAACGCTTGCAGCCACGAGAGTCACCAAAAAATTTTCAAAATTCCGAACGTTTATCTTCAATTCATCAATTACTCGACATTTCAACGAACAAAAGACGCATTTATTTCGGTGGAACATTCGACAAATTAAATTTTGACGTTCAATCATAAAAATAATTATTTTCTTTGTTAACTCTCTCTTGTTTTTGACGGTAAAATTAATTTAAAAATGAGGGGAACTGCGGTACTGTGTTTTGTGATGACGATAATGACGGTTTCGCGGGTGCGCGCGATGGGAAAATATCGCGGCCTTGAATTCATCGAGCCGTGCTCGAGGCGCGATCCCAAGCTCGAGGCTTGCCTCAGCAAATCCGCCAACACGCTCGTCGAACACTTTCGCCACGGTGAGTTGAAAATTTAATTATTTATTTTTTAAAAATTATTTTTATCTTTTCATTAAAAAATTAATGAATGTAAACAAGTTGGGGATATTATGGGAGAGGGCAATGTACGTTGAACGTATCACGATTAACGTATCACGATTTTCGTCAAGGAAGTCGTTTGGCATTGAGCCAAGTCGCAGCCAAACAGGAAGACGTCTTTTTGAATAGCAAAGAGACGATTTCACGGAACGAGATCCACGTATCGTTTTAATTTATTGCTCTCCTGTTAGTTAAATTTTAACATGTTTTTTTATTACAGCATAAAATCGTTTGAATAATTTATCATTTTGATGACAAAATTAAAGTTGATGGATTTTTTAAAAGAGTTCCCGCGTTGTTTGCATTTTAAAAAGAAAAGTGAGAATGTAGATATTAATGTGGGATATTTGGGAGATAAATTTTTCCTGCACTTGTTTCTGTCTTCTGAAGTGGTCTTCAAGGCGCATCATCATTTCAAAAAAAGACCTCATGACGAGGAGAAAAAAGTGGGTTGTAACGGTGCATACAAATGGTCACCCAGTGTCCCAGATACCACTCGTTTGTCAGGTTTATCTTCGGCCAAATGAATTTCAGTACGAAAGAGAGAGAAAGAAATTAAAGAAGAATTTATAAAACGCTTTGTGTCCGGATACGTTTGTATCTAACAGTACTTTCCGTTACGAGCCGCGAACGAATATTCGACATTCCTTTTTCATTGTCCGAACAATGGGGAAAAGAATCGATTCATCTCCATCATTTTTTTACGGTGCATCATTGAAAAAAATTATGAACTTTTTTATAGACATTTATACAGGCCAATTATAATTTTTTTTATTATTGTTATCATTTTTCTACCCTTCTCATACAATTATTTTGAAATATATATTCATTTCGAGCACATTTACAGATTATTAATAATTTATAATCACAACTATTTATTTGAGCAAAATTTATCTACTATTTTTTTTTGAAAATTTATAAAATTTAGAAATTTACTATTTAGAATTTTTGTAGAACTTGATGCAAAAAATTGCACAAAAAATTATAGCAAATGTGTATAAATTGAAATGAACGCCTAATACGTTTAACAATCGAATAATGTGATGGATTTTTTTTCCAGGTTTACCACAACTCGGTTATCCGGAAGTCGAGCCGATAGTTCTCGACGAGATTCAAATCACTTTGGGCTCGGGCCCGGACGGTTACAAGGCTCAGTTCAAGGATGTCACCGCTACGGGAGTCTCGAATGTAACAGTCACCGGCCTGAGAACGCAAATAACCGACAACGAGGTTCAGCTTCAGCTCCTTCTGAAAATTCCGAAAATCTTCGCCACCGCCAAATACCGTTCAAGCGGAGTTTTGATCTTGGTCAAGGCCAGCGGTGGTGGTGACTATTGGGGAGAATATGGTATGATTCTATGATAACTTTTAAAAACATTTTTTTTAACTGTTTTTTCACATTTGGCTATAAATATTCACTACATTGAGAGTAATTATTATTGTAAATTCAACCACAAAGTTACAATTATACTTAATTGTTTTACAACTCAATATGTTTTTATATTTAAACATACTTAGATTAAATAAAAAATGATTACAGTTCAATAATAATTGGTATAGTTGTCTCTTTTGCATAGTGAGACCATCAATCATATTTTTCTTTTAATGTATAAAAACATTCGGGTGACTTTGAACTTAGTTTCGTCAACGCCTGAGAATAGGCAACAAAGCGTACTTCGACGCACGGTGTAGTATACGTATCAAGTTGATGCGACTCATCCATTAAAAAAATTTATCATCTACTTCATTTATTGCTATTATTAAATATTCAATTTTTCAGGATAATCTTTTGTTTTATTCATAATTCATTTGATGGGAGATACATTTTTGATCACCATTGATACGAATATTGAATAAGATCATAAAATTCACAATTTAAAAAATATCCTATTCGATTTTGAATGATAAAAAGCATTCAGCAATAATTATCATTGCCTAAATTTCTTTTAATTTTAATATTTTAAAAATGTTCTTCAATCAACAGAGGACGTTAATGCGAAAGTCTTCATCAGAGCTAAGCCGTACACTAACCAAGACAGGGTGTTCTTGAAGCTATCAGAACTCAAAATGAACTTTAATGTTGGCAAAATCAACATGGGAGTGAAAAATCTCAACGACGGAAATACAATATTAGGTAATAAAAAAAATAATAAGTAATTATTTATAGTTTACCACTTTTGTAGTTCATATATTCTTATATGATTTTTTATTGTTGACGTCTTAAATTTTTCATTATTAACAATAATCTTTCAATACTTGATAATTCAATCATTCATTACAATTATTATTATTTTTAATTAATTACTTACTTATAATTATAATTAATTATTCATTATTCATTTTTGTTCAAACAGAGGCAGCACTGAATCTTTTCATTAACTCGAACAGTCAGGAATTGTTGACAGAAATGAAGCCGGATTTGAAGCAAAAGCTCGTTACATTGATGTCTTCTTTCGTGGAAAGGCTGTTCCTTCAAGTTCCCTATGATGCATGGATCATCGATTAAATTATTTTTTCGCGCATTACATCATCAGTTGCAATTCTAAAAAGCTTTTTTTCTCGAACAACTGAAACATTTTTGAAGTGCAAAACGTAACGTGTAAATGTTTTGAGAGAAGCTTTCAAGTATCAAAATCAAGCACGACGCTTCCATTCTAGAATATACATAACTATAGTCAGCTTTATATAATTTCATTATAAATATTGTTAGAGTTATATCGTTAAGTGAAAAAGTCTCAAAGTTTGCTCGTAAGAATTATTCAATGGGCGTTCAGCGAAGCGCGAGAAAATTAGTTAGTTCAAAGTAAATAGATAAAACCAAAGTGGGCTATATTAAAATCTACTACCGACATTGTAATTTATATGAGAAAGTAGTTCACCGAAGTTTTATGAATTATAAATTCATTGAAATTTTACAGTGAGCTGTGAGGAAAAGAAAAAAAAATAAATAAACGTGATTTTCATCCAAAAATATGTCGAATACGTGTATACTTTTGTGTCTGAAACGTCGAGTGGAAAATCGAGTACGACGACACCGCAGCAAAATCATTTTATTTTTAAGACCTTTGATAAAAACAAAATGTTTTTGGCAACGATGGGTACATTTGACCAATATTTCGTCGAATATAACCGTGAAAAAAAAATTGAAAAGAAGAGTAATAAAGCATCTCAAAAGTAATTTGGATTCTACTCGTCTGCGATACATGAATATGACGGTGACTGCGAGTCGTGACTAAAATTTTCAAAGTAACCAGCCTGACAATACGATACGCTTCCTATGAAAATATAATTATGATTATTCTCGTTAAAAAATAATGCGATATTGTTGGATTAGAATGTAACCGAACTCACGCGGTTCCGATTGGCTTTTCAGTGTTTTCGTTTTGTTTTAATCGTGACTACGTTCAACTATCTCGTGAAGTAGCAGCTCATTGAATCTGTCAACTTGACAGATTATTCCATGAAAAAGTTCTGTCTCTCGGATTTTACTATTATCTCCTGTTACTATTTTCTAAAAAGAATTTTTATACGAAGAATTATTAGGTTTTTCGTACTTTGATAGTAGTTTGGACAAATTTTAGGATTTCTCATATAAAATATAGTAATTTTCATTACAAAATGATCAGAATGATTGCTCTGTTTTGGATGATAAATCTTCAAATTTTTCCAAACTCATACTTTATTCAGTAGTATTTATATTATTTTTATTATAATATGATCCAAATTCGAGATTTTTTTTACTCCAAATTTTTCAATTCTTTTCTTTTTTGAAACTGTTACTACAGTATGAAAAGAAATAGTGATTTTTCATATAAAATTTTTTGCGTACAATAAGATTAAAGCTACAATAAAAAAACTTCCTTGAAATGATAATTTATTAATTCAGTCATTTTCTTTTAAATAATTTGTGTTTATATTTAATTCCTACAATGTTGACTTCCAATATAATTTAACAACTGGAATGAAAAAAAATCCGCCTCTTATTCTTGATGGACTGGAAATACACGATTCGTTGAAAGATTGTACACCTTTAATCTGCCAGTCAAAATAATTGTTGATGCCTGAGTATTCATTTCATGGATAATAAGATCCCATCGTGACATTGATCATATTTTTTCTAGAATTCGAATATGAACGAAAATGTTTTAAGCTTTACAAAACTTTTTAAGCTTTAAATTGCAGCAATGCAGAGTATACGATTAAATGAATTTATTAATTTTTTTGGAGAATTATTAAGCTGAAGAAAAAAAATATGAAAAATGAACGATTTGTTTTGTAAGTAAAAGTAAAACTAGGGCTGTCGAGAAATATCTGTTCCATTTGGATTTTACGGTCTGACACCGGTTACGTAATAATTATGACATTCGAAATGACTCCTTTGAGATGCAGGCACGATGATTCCATAGTTGAGAATTATGCTGACCCCGCAATTTGATTAATCGCAGCATACGCTCAGAATAAAATCAAATCTTTGGTCATGTCCTATCACCTGACTTGTCAATAGACTCTTGTGTTTTTCTTTTTTTCTCTTCGTTTTCTTTTTATCTTAAAGCATGAGGAAAAATGAATTAAAATATTGAAGAATGATTCACATCCCTCTTGACACACCTTACGTACAGCTCTTTTTATAAAAAAAATTACAGCCAAAGTTCAACGTAAAGTACGATCGATTAATCGTTTTAAATTGTTCAAGTAATTCTTACTCTTTTTTTTCTCTTCCGGTCCTCATTTTCCTATTTCAGTGAAAAAATGATTTAAAGATGATTTAAAGATGAATAAAGATGAAGATGAATTTAAAAAAGTTATTCAACGAAAGAAAAATAATGAAATGAAAATATTTAAAAAATCTTCCTGAAGAATAAATCATTTTGAAAAAAATTATAAAATAATATTTAAAAAAATTAGTAGAACAAACAATTCTGAAATGAAATAAAAAAGAATTCCGTTAATGTACGAATGGAAAAAATATTGTATAAAAAGTAGATTGCCGATGTGCGCACGTGACTATTTATGATTGTACAGTTGATGAATATATACGGTATGCGCTGACGTCATCTCTCGCAAATTTTATAACAGCGGTTTGAAAAAAGTCGATTCATTAACAATTAATAGCAATTGATCCGCGAGTACAATCGATTACTTCACTCTTCTCCGTTTTTTTTTCTCAAACGCGCGCGACTGCATGAAAAAAAAGATTGAAATGAGCGCCGATAAAAGCATCGGTGTCCGTAAAATGGATTGTTTTGAATGATCTGATTAGGTGCAATTACTCGTGTTTTCAATTAGCAGAAAATTGCACAAAAATCAAACGAGCAACGTCACACCGACGGCGAGTGAGAAATTGCTCGAACCTTCGTTCCTTCGCCAACAGCGACTGAATCATATTGCACCGATGTATTTTTGGACTATTTTATCATTTTTTTTCATTATTTTCGAAAGAATTTTTTGTCCGTCTCGATAATGACGGGAGCGATACAGTCTGTTCAAATACATTTTTCGATGGCGCCTTAATCGTTCATGGCCGCGCGAATTCGATTATATTTGCATAAAAAAAAAGCATCAGTCGAAAAAAGAAGCGAAAAATGAATAACGATCACGATTTCTTTGTTTTCTCATCGGGACGACGAAAAAAAGGAGACGAATTTTTAAAAATATTTTTAATGCCGTTACATGACAGAGATCCTTCAACACGTCGATATCCTGCGAGATCGCCTTTTTTCTACCCCGAGTCCCGTATACTTTCGCGTTTCATTTTTCATCCCGCGGTGCTTCAAGCGACTCACGCATAATTTTACCGAGGGAATAACGCGCAAAAAAGCGTATTGAGATTTTAATCGGCGTACCCGCAATACATAAAATGCTTCAAAAAATTATTTTTCGAAGTGGGAGGAAGAACCGGGGGGAGCACAGAAAGAGAGAGAGAGAGGGATGAAAGAGACGAGACCGTTTCCTCCCGCATGACGGAACGAACCGTATCGTTTCGCGAGATTCCCACCAGACCATCAGATCCGATATATAATTCGCGACCGGAGGTACCACTTCGCAGGTCAGTCGTTCTTCTCGCGAGACAATCTAGCCTCGCTCATTCTTCCGTCGATTTATCTCTCAGCTACTATTGATCTAGTTCTTCAGCCAACGGACAAGATGGCCCGACTCGCTATTGCCGTCTTCTTCGTCACTCTTGCACTAGCTTCCGCCAAAGAAATTCGTAAGTTACGATCAAGAATGTACAAGCTATATTTTTTTAATCGACAAATTTTTGGGATATTTTTTCCGTGTGTGAAAATATTTCATATCAAATTTGGAATCGTTTTACCGAGTAGTTTAAGAGTTATCAAACTTCAGATAGCATAGTGGTTTGCAAGCTTTGTACTTTTGATATAAGAAATTTTAACAAATTTATTCGACGATATATTCTAAATTTAAAATTATCCAAAGTGTCTGTATACTTACGAAAATAATTATAAAAATTGTATAAAAAGTTTTTTTTTTGACAAAACTATCAGAAGTTTTTCTGTTCTATAAAGAGCTATGCAAAATGTTAAAAAGTTTCACCAACTAAAAGTCAAGCTGTTTAGGGTTGAAATCGCAGGATTTAAAATTCAAGTAATTGTCACTGTCAATAAATATCACTGTTGTTAAACTTTTCAAGAAATTCTATTAAAAATCATTTTCGATGTAAACCACGAAAGCAATATTGTAAGGAACTATTTTTCAATAAGACTATACTTTAAGCTATCTGTACTGTTTGTCATCGCGCGAAAGGAAAAATAACTGGACGAGTGACTATACGTTTTACAAAAACTTTATTAGCCATAAACACGGAAGTGATCCAATTTCTACTGAAATAAATCTTGATGGACCAAATAACATTTACATATACGATAAATTTATTCCAATACAAAAAATTATTTAAAAATTCTTTAAAAAGTTTTGAGTATGAACTTTCAATATTTTTTTTTATATGTATAAACTGAAAGCAAAATCATGAGATTACATTTTTTTAGATAAAAGTCACGTGCGAGCTTAGTCAAACGTTTCACTTGTACGTGTAAGCCAAATATAAATCCGTATTTAATTTTGAAAAAGAATTACTTAAAATTTTTACCAGACCTTATTTACCATTGTATTAAAATACATGCAAAATTGAAAGAGTACTTCTACCAAGTAGTAATCTATAGATATTAATTTTTAAAGATTACCACTTTTAACATAAGCTTTTATAGGAGATTAAAAAAGCAACGATTTTCAAGAATTTATACATCGATTTTTAAATACAAAAGTGTGGTAAAATTTTACACAAGTTTTCATATGGCAGTAAAGATCTATTCAAACCTTCATGATATTATTACCCAAACGATTTTCACAAATATATTTATAAAATAATTTCTTAAACAATCATGAGAACATCCTTTAACATTATTCTAAAATGTTAAAAAAAAACTGAGGTCTGACTATTTGTAGTAATCAAGATGTCCGGTGTTTGAAATCAGACTATTAACATAAACTCTAACCAAGGTTATTACAAAAAAAAATCGTAATCATCAACAATAAATATCCCGATCCTCAGAAAATAAAGCATCGACATTTTACACACTTTTGCGTTTGACATTAAAGAACGTTTATGCAATTATGCAAATTTTAAAGTAATCATCCATCAAAAACGTTTTTCTGATTGTATATAATTTTTTATTTTGACTCTTTGACAGCTGAATTCATACAGGTTTGCAAGAGAAGTGATCCGAACCTCGAAGGATGCATCACTGCAAGCGTCGATCACCTGAAACCTTATCTCGTAAAGGGCGTTCCCGAATACAATCTGCCGAGTCTCGAGCCGCTGCTGATAAAGGAACTCGCATTTTCTGAAACTGGAGGAATCAAAGTCACCGCCGCTAATATACACGCTTATGGCGCCAGCAATTTCATCGTCAAGAGAGTTATGTGAGTTTTCCATCACTTTTTTATTGACCAATCAAAATTATTTTATTTTTTGTTAATTATACATTTTTTTCATTTAATCCAAGTAACTTATTTGTAATTTAGCACATTTTTAAATATTTATTAAGAAAATAATGGTTTACAATTAATTTTTAACAAAGATTAACGACTTGTTGATTATTAATCGCTAGATTACTCTTATTATTTGATATTTGCATCAATTGCGATCGAAGAATATATTGTTGATTCAAGTTCATTACAAAAATATACAATGAGACGTTAAAAAAAGACGTCAAGGTCTTGTTCCGGATTAAAAACCACTATCTAAAAGGCATCATTTAAAAAAATTATTTTTTTTGAGTGGAAATAGTTTTTTGACCGTTGACGTATTTCGACGCCAGAAAAGTAAAAGTTACATTTTTACATTCATTCTTAACTCGGTGAGTCTGCGAATCTCATCGCTGTTATATTGCATATTAATTCTGTAGACAATTATTTTTTTAAAAAGTATCTGTCGGTGGGAGTTCTTATTTTTGTTCATTTCTTGACCTTTTCTTGTGAACAGTCCCGTTTAATTTTATTAATGATTTCATAGTTGACTATTATCGATTTTTAAAAAATGATTTTAAAATCAAGTGTACAATTACTTAAAAGTTTGTTATGTGAAAAGAATTATGAAAAATAGTGAAAATCAGCACGTAGAAATAAAATGCTCGATCATATGTTCTGGAATAGTCTTTTTCTTGCATAAATTTGCATCCAACAGCTATTTTCTGAATTGCCAATATTTAGATCGTAAAAAGAAACCGTTACTCAAAAAAAAAACAATCGATCGGTGATTACGAACGATTAGTATCGATGGAGCCTATAATTCTTTCCAATTACGATGCATTTTATTTAATCCGACGTTACGATCTACCGAAACGCATCACTAATCGATTAATAAAATTTTTTTTGAACAAAATAAATAAGTAACAAACTCAACCCATTTTTTGAAAATATTGCTATGAAAAAACATGAAAATCTATTCTTTAAATAAATTTTGTAGATTAATCAAACAATTCGAAATATTTTCAAATATATTAAAAATATATTAACTATATTAAAAAAGGTGAAAAATATTTATGCGAAAGAATCATTTCAGTGGAAAATCCAAGGAGTATTTTTTTCTGACTGCCCCGGAAATGTTTTCTTTCCTGCTTTGCAGAATTCGTGTCTTATCAGAATAATTTTAGTCTCGTCCGGTGAATAGAGTTCGTGTCTATGACGCTATACCGATCGTTTTTTTTTCTTCGTGTAGCTGACTTTCGGACGATTTTCATTACGTAATATCGCTGCAGACGCAGCTCTTATTATTATACGAGTTTCATTGGTCTTCGCGAGCTGATCACGGAGTTCTTAACTGTCTTTCATTATTGCCCGATGGATCTCCTCGATTCGGCAAACTTTTTTTTTCAGCCAGTCCACAGTACGCAACTTGTATTTCAATCGGCTCTCAATAACTTCGCACATTTCTTTTAGCTATAAAAAAATTTACTCGAGCACTGAAATACTTTTAAAGGCGATATTTTATAAATCGTATTCGAAGCATTATTTGAAATAAAAATAAAAAAATCATGTATAGTTGCCAATATTTCGGCCCTTGTAGACATTTTCCTGTTACTATATAGATGACATTTCAACATTTTCGTGAAGTGAATATTTTTAAAAATGAATTTGGACCGTGATTTAAAGTACAAATAAGGAAATAATATTCCTGCGAATGTTCGTGCTGTTCAAAATTTTTTATTTCAAGTTAATCTAGTAATTGTTTTGAAACTATACTTTTAAAAATGAATTCAACGAAATATAATGAAATAATGCTGCAAATATTCAAGCTCTTATCGAATTTTTATCTCCTAATTACTTCGAGATGTTATTACAACTTTTTTGAGACAATATTTTTCAAAAAATATTCAGACTTCGATTCTCACAGAAATAAGGAAAAATAATAACGTATCTGCAAATAGTCGAGTCCTCGAAGACTTAATTTTTTTTTTAAGTTGATATTTCTCAAAACGCATTCAGAACTTGATCCAAAGTAAAAATCGTAAAGTAGCGCACCCGCAAATAGTTAATGAAAATTGTATGTATTCCGGCTGCGTATTTAGTAGAATCGTTCAATGACCATGACACGAACACTGAAACATGATTCGATTACGAATTCGTACGAGCCACACGCGACGAGGCATCGTTTTAGTATCGCGAAAAATAATTCATTTTTAATGAAATTTTCTGCAGCGTTCAGTTTTCAAGGTAAAGCTGCATTACGAAATCGCACTAATGAAGAATGTTTTGTAAAAAGTTGACAAAATTTCTATTTTTTTTTAAATTTTAAGAACGTATATTTTATAAAAAATTTCCCATGTAAATAACTATTTATTATCATAGTGACGTTAAGCGCAAATACAAATAATTATAAGATTGTGTTAAAAATAATTTAATTTGATGATATGATAAATTCTATAAAAAATCATCTTCACTTTATAATTTATAATTCCACTTATGTTAATCAGTATATGTAGTTATTACTTTTCTATAGTAAGATCTATATACCGAAAACAATTTAATTGAAAAAATTTAGTTGATGCAGCACTATTTGAAATATTTGTACTTCGGTTAAATCAACAAACGAATTTCTTTGATCATCCAAAATGTTGTTCAATTGGCAGAAAAATATCGTTAAACGTATGAGTACGAAATTTTTGTTAAATAAAAAAAAATTTTGCGATTATTCAGATGCATACGTTTTTCTCAATGTAGAATAAAACACTTTGATGGAAAATTGAATGAGAATAATAAAAAATATTGCAAATACAAATGAAATAATTGGATCTGATGATTATGTTCAGGGCGAATCTGAACAAGCTTAGCAATGTCGTTAAACATATATAAGTGCGAAATGTTTGTTAAATAAAAAAAAAATTTGCCATTATTCAGGTGCATACTTTTATCTCAATGTAGAATAAAACACTTTGATGGAAAATTGAATGAAAATGATAAAAAATATTGAAAGTACAAATGAAATAATTGGATCTGATGATTATATGTTCAGAGCGGATCTAAACAAGCTTAGCAATGTCGTTAAACATATATAAGTACGAAATTTTTGCTAAATAAAAAAAAATTTTGCCATTATTCAGGTGCATACGTTTTTCTCAATGTAGAATAAAACACTTTGATGGAAAATTGAATGAGAATGATAAAAAATATTGAAAGTACAAATGAAATAATTGGATCTGATGATTATATGTTCAAACCGGATCTGAACAAGCTTAGCAATGTCGTTAAACATATATAAGTACGAAATTTTTATTAAATAAATAAAAATTTTGCCATTATTATTATTATTCAGAGCGGATCTGAACAAGCTTCACTTCAACGTGGACATCGAGCTGCCGCACTTGTACATGGAAGGCCAGTACATGATCGACGGTCGGATACTGTTGCTGATGGTGACGGGCTCGGGACCGATGCACGGTAATTTTACCGACTGCATTGGCAAGGTTGTATTCAACGCGGAGCTGCTCAAGGGCCCCGACGGCACGAATCGCTTCCACGTGACCGACATGAACATGAAGATCACGGTCGGAGGGGGAAACCTCCAGCTGAACAACCTGTTCAATGGCGAAAAAGTCCTCGGTGACGTCGTGAACAGCGCGATAAACTCGAATTTCGATGCTTTCGCGCGCGAGCTCATGCCGCTCATCGAGGAAGCTCTCTCGAGTACTTTCCTCGAAATTGGTAACAACATCGTCGGGCCCTTTACCTTTGAACAACTATTTCCCGAATAATCGCGCTTCCGGCCCTCGACGAAAGCTCGATTATTCATTTTTACACCTAATCTCGGCGTTTCGCCATTTAACGCGCGGACAGAGATAAAGCCAACATTATTTATTTTTAATAAAGCTATGAAAAGTAATTGAATTTAAAGAAATGAAAAAGCCTTTATAAAACGCGAACGACTCTTGCTAAAGATGATTTATCGAAAAATGTGTTAAATATAAAATATACTCTATATGTTGTTTTGATTCGAAAAAGTTCGACTCCTAAGTTATTTATACTACCATTGTGCAAGATTAAAACTTGTTAAAAAAAGATTTTTAAAAGCTTAATCTTCGCCTCGATTTCCATCCACAATGACTTCATGATTTTTTCAAAGTAATGCATTAGAAAAAAAGTTTGCTCTTTTGCTTTATTACTATTGTTTCTTAATGACAATCCGAACTCGAGTTGCTTTTTTTTTCATTTAAATTTCAAGCGTGCCTGTCAAAATTCTCGTTATGTGAATAATATAAATAAGGAATGAGTTTTTTTTCGTATTTTTTTATTCCGAGTGAAGTTTCGTGACGAGTCGGTGGAAATTTTTTCATGCTCGCCAATTAGCTCGCAACGAGTGTATTAACTAAAAAAAATCTTTTTATGCAAACAAAGTGTGCGTCATTTGAAAGAGAGACTGCGGAAAACGTTGCAAGGACAATGGCGAGTTTTTTTCTTCGAAGGCCAGGTTATGCTTGTGCACTCCTTGCACACTTTTTTTTCCTTTTCTCTCATCTTTACCAGTTATCTCACGAGGATCGTACGAATCATTTCGCACGAGACTCCACGCGCCTTCTCCATCTCCAGCGAATAATTATTCTGTTTTTTAATTGAGGTGATAAAAATAATTTCCTATCAGTGTCACGAACAAATAACATTTTTTGCGTCCTAGAATGATTTTATAATTAATATTTTCTTCCTCAACAGCACACGTACAGAGTCTTCAAAATGTATGCTGTGCAAATTTTCAGACATTTTCACAGATCAAATAATATTTATAATTTTTATTGTGCGAATATATATAATAGAGAAGAAAAAAAATGGAATCAGTGATTTCAAGAAGAATTTAATTGTCCAAGTGCAGAACGATCTTTTACAATAATGAGAGGCTAATTTATTGTTTGTCGGTGGAATAATTTATTCACGGTCGGGATAGAGTTCGTCCATGGTGAAGTGCTTGCAGATTTGGTTGGAGAGCTCCAGGATTCTCTCCGAGATGACTCTCTCGAGGGTCGGCCGGATCAACTCCAGGATCTCCTGGCGACCACCGTCGAGGGCGCTGTTTATCGCGACAGCCAAGGGACTGTCCGCACCCTCGGGTGGTTTAAACTCCGCTTTGTAATCCCTGACATTGAGATTCGTCGTCATCGTGTTAAAAAACATGTACTCGGCGCCGTTTTTCTTTATCAGTTTGTATTTCATCACGACGGATGATGCAATGTCGACTGAAAATTAAAAAAACCATTATTTATTCAGCCAATTCATCGGACACTATGGAAAAATACCAAAAAATAATCTCATTTCATTATTCAACTATCTGAGAGATATTCACGGTGAAAATTTAGCAACGATTTCAATTCTCTTTGTTATTATGAAAACTCACGTATATCGAATTACATTTAGATTTTTATATTAGGCAAAATTCGTACATGTCGAATATTTAAAATCGTTTAAAAAATTTTTCAAACATCTTTAAAATAAGTTAATTATTTAATTCTTAAGATTTTTGAAACTTATTTGGTCAATTTGATACCTGATTCGATGTGTATCGGTCCTCTGCCCTTTATCGGGACGACGATTTTCGCATTGATGTCGTAATCGGCGTCGAGAAGAATTTTCTTGAAATTCACCGCCACGTCGAGCTGCTTCTTTTCAAAGTCGACGTGGAACGACTTTACGTCGAAGTCTGACAGTCCGCGAAGGGTCACGTTCGATGCGTAAGCTCGCAACGAGTCAGTTTCGGAAAGAGGAAATCCGGAAAGCGTTAGAGGTTCCAACGGGGGAACTTGGAGCTCTGGCATTCCCGTGCGAAGCTTGTCTCGCAACGCTTCTACGCTCTCGAGCACGCATTTGTCCAAATTTGGATTTCTACGACCGCATACTTTTATATAGGAAGCTAAAAAAATTTATTAAAAAAAAAGATTTTTATTTATTCTTATTACGATAAAAAGATCACTTTCTTTTTTAAAATTATCTTAATCCACTTATTACTCGTGAAAAAAGTTATTTACGACACCAAAGTGCGATAAAATGACTTTACAAAAAATTTTAAAGCGACGCTTATTCAATAATTGAGACGTTTTTTCAGTTCCTCTTCTCGAGAAATTTTATTGTACTTGTTTCTGACAACACTTTTTGCAACGATACACCTTGACTTTGCACGTCATTCGAGGGATTTACGTAATTTTATTCTCATTTCCTTCAAATAATATTTTTGTTCGAATGATTTTTTAATATTATGTGTATGAATAAACAATGGATTACTTTTTTTTAGCAAAATTGATTCGATCTCTATTTTTATGTAATTTTTGTAATACTTTTTACACTATAATTGTATCAACAAACTTTAAGGATAAATTGGAGTGATTTGAAAAATGAATTATTGATATTTATTGTGTCCTGACTATGTTTTAGAAAAATCGATGACAAGTGACTATATTTTTACATATCGTTTCCAATTATAGGAAAAGTTGTTCTATTAAATAATAAATTAGTGAAAAAGTTTCACCAAATTCGTTTACTTTGTACAGTTTGAACAATATTAAATACCAAAATTATTTAAAAAGTGTGCTTAAACCATTAATGAATATTATAATTAACAGGAAAACAAAAGTAAGAAATTACTGGTAAAAATAAAGTCTAAATTTAGCCAATCTGTCATGAAAAACTCACTTTTGTCAGCGACAGTATTACCAATTAATCTTTAAAGACAGCTTAAAATTTGTTAGATTGTTTGTATATAGCACAGAACTTCCCTCCTCCAGGTTTAATCTTTACTTAGATCGCTTTTAATTGATAAATTTCAACTTACGAATTTCCGCGATGGTGACACTTGCCAGTAGAATAAAAATGAACGACTGGGCGATCATTTTCCTAAATAGAATAATATATTAATTCCAGGAACAATGTTGAGTGGCGATGAGTATCCGCAAAAAATGAAAATCTTGACAGTCTTCGACGGAGGAGCGTCTTGAGATTTTTCTCTGAGAAGCGAGACTCGAGAAGTGATGCATTGATGATAGAAAATCAATAGGTAACTGCCACGACCAACGTTCAAGTTGTTGCTTTTATAACGCAACGTTTACGCGACAATGACAACAAGCGCGTTTACCTGATTCATCGATCAATTAATTCAGGGCCATGGTCAGAATCTATCGATGATATGCATAGTTCACAAATCTCATCGTTTTTCTCATTTTACTTTTTTTTGTTTTTATTCGCGTCTTTATTGATCCAATAATACTCGATCGCCTCAATCCGCGTCCTCGTAAAAACCTGCCTCGCATCGGGAAATGTTACGTTTTTTTTCTGATCTCGGCCAATTTTCTCCGCTTTCAGTGTTGGTTGAAAATAACTATGTACAAATTTAAAAGACTACTTTGATTCAAAACGAGCGTGTGTGTGGATAACGTGATGAATTTTTATGAGATTTTGTTGCGATATTGAGATACATTGTATATGTATTTTTAATTTCAAATTTAATTGATTCAGTTGCACAGCTGTTTGGCAGGTAAATTTTTTCTAACTGAATTTTTATCTACCTTTTGATCAGATTATTATCATGAATTTGGCAATTTTTTTCTGTTAGCTGTTACATCAATGAACAATTTAAGCACACTTTTCACACAATTTTGGCATTTATCATTGTTTAAACAATTAAGAATAAATAATTTAGTGAAACCTTTTCAAATTTGTAACTCATTGTCAAAATTATATTTCAAATATAAGAAATCAATTAGACGATAATTCAAACTTTTGTTATTTATATCGTTAAGGGATAAAATACGTATACGAATAAGAATTTTCATTTAAAAAACGGTATTAAAATTCTGATGAAAATGAAACTTAACTATATAATGACGAAATCGAAAAAGAAAATTAGATTTAAAAATAGATCGATTAAAAATAAATTTGTACTGGCAAACACGCGCTTCACACGTGCCAGTTTCTTCTTCGTACTACTTCCAGAGATAATGTGACACGGTTACTATCTGAGAACTATCAGTTATTTATTCGTTTTTAATGAACTATCAGTTCACAATATCAGTAAATTTGGTCACAATCACCATGCAAACAAATACGAAGAAATATCTTTCATCCAATAAAATTTGTATACCATAAAATATCGATTTTTTATATTAATAACATTTATTCTTAATTTTTTCAATGCATACAAAAATCGTATTGTTTTGATGGCAATATTTTTCCATTTTTCTTGACCATGAAATAACGTGTGGATAAATAATTGATAATATATCGTTAGGAATGCGAAGGTCCAATCTTTTAATTGACTTTCATTTTTTTTCACGCCATTCCATCAATCGCAAATCAATCTTATACACGTTTTCCTATTCTTTTATTATCCATTTCACGTTCCTTTCGAATATCAGCTTATCGATATCTCTCTCTTCGTATAGGAATAAGAACATAACTTCGATTTAGTTGCAGCCAATTTGTACGCGAGCCCGTTCTGCCTCCGGACAAACAATCGTGGACAGGCGTCACAGAATTTATCAACGACGCTTTTCTCGTTTCCACGAATTGAGAAAAAATTCCACAGCTATACTAGCCAATAAATTGTACCTGTCGGCGCCTGCGTTATAATCGTAAAAAAATTATTCCGCCGGATCATAATTTAAAAAAGTATGAATACTCTCGAAGCTTAGAAATAGAAACGAAACTTTGAGCGATCGTAAATGTTACATGGGATTTATTAATGCAGTTATTTTTCATTTTTCCACCGGGTGTAAGAAATAATAACGATTTTTCGATTATTGACAGCAGATTCGGAGAAATTTTACTTGATTTTTTTTATCTTGTTCTTCGTCGGTTCAATGTCTTATGAGCTAAATATGAAAATCGTTTTTTAATCGATGTGAACTATTTGATTTTACAGCTCGAGACGAAAATACGAAGGGAAAGAATGAGGAAGTCGTTTTTTTAATCTCGCGTTTTGCTACGGGGACTCGACGATCGAGGTGTCGAAACACCGGAGAGGCAAAAAGCGGCGATCGAAAGGGTGCGAAAGCGAAATAAGGATTTCCACACTTTTCTCCGATTTCTTGCAAGATCACACGCGACGATCACGTGTGACGCCATGTACGCGTGCCCACACACCTTTGATGTACCCGAAGTACGACTTTTTGTTACATTCCTTCAGTCCGCTCGTTCTTTCTCCATCATTTTCTTTACTCTTCGCCGTTATTTGGTATCTTGGGAATTATTACTTTCGTACTTAATGATAGATTTGGACATAGTTTCAAATTGCTAAAAATTTGTATGTGCAATTATTTCGCAGAAAACTCCGGTAATTTAGGACTCTATATTTTCTTTTTTTTCTGCAATCTTTTTCTTCTTTGTATTTATTTTGCCGCTGAGTAAACTTCATAATTTTTCGATTTAAAAAAAATGTTCATTAATTTGAGCATTTGAGAATTTTGTCAATATATGACTTTACTATTTGTTGGAAAATAAATTAGTACTTACATTTTTTTATGTTCAATGTTTTGTTTAAAATAGAAACGGTGAAAGCTATACGACTCCAATATAAATGAAAGTCTGTTTTTCAGCCATTTTTTTATCTTAGAAAATTCACAATATAATTACCTTTCAAAACAATAAACCGAAACGATTGCATTTGATTAAATATTATTTAAATAAAGTATTCAATGAAAATTAAATATTGTTTTAAATAAATATTGAACATTTGTGAGATGGAAATTGTCAAAAGAAGTTTAAAAACTGGAAAGAATGATTGAAAAGAAATTTCGAGGAGTTGCACGCTGACAAAAATTACAATAATTAATTTCACTGTAAAATGAAAAGTATATCTTAATTATTTAAGTATTAAATATATTTTTATATTGTATAAACGAAGTATACTTAAGAGAAGATTTAAATAAATAAGTATGGTTATAGTTCTATAATAATGATTACAGTTATGATTTCATATATATTCAGGAAATAGGATCTACCAAAATTTTTGTCTCATTGTCAGAATTGAATCCTTATTTTCGAGTAAGCAACTCTTACTCCTAATGGGGCTGTAAAAAATAGTTTATGAATGTATCTTTCCATCAATGATAAACAGAAAAACTTGCGTAATGTCAAGAGTCAAGGTAGAAAATAAAACACGTTGTTGAAAACGTTCCTGCTGCAATTTTTGTACATATATGATTGACACTTTAAAATTTGTTTCGCGTCGAGGTGGTAGCTGGGGACTTTCAAAATTTTTCGATCAACTATCGACTCACCTTGATAAAATTCTCTTCACGTCTTAATCCCCCCTTTACTCTGTTTACCATATTTTGCCAAACAATTACGTGCGCCCGCTGCAGAAAGGATAAATAAGATATGCAACATTTTTTGTTGGAGGTTTTTCATATTTATTTCGGACAATCAGCCAAAACAAAGAAAAAACCTGAGCACATACGCAAAAACAAGGGTATTCATTTTTATCTCACGAAAAACTTTTGAAAAATCATAATAAATGCGTTGAAAAACAAGGAGTCGTAAAAATATACAATTTGATATTCGTTTCTCGCAAAAAAAACTCTGCAATAACGTGTGTTACAAAAAATACGACTTATACTCATTCAAAACACACGACGAGGATTTCGGAAAAGCAAAATATGTCTTCTCGCGTGGATGATTTATTGGACAAAAAAAAGGAACAAAATAATGAGAAAAAGAGAAGTACGCGGTATATTGCGATCGAAGATCATTCCTATAATCTCTTATTTCTCTTTCGTATACTCTCCCCGACGTCTGCTTCATAATTCCATGCAACGAATTCGCCCGTTTCAGCGCAACTTCTCGGGAACGCGATTTTACCAGAAGGGGGGCGCGTGCGCGTGTGCGAGCGACTGAAAAAGCAGCGTTCGTTGTAAAATCGCAATGTTGCTGTCGCGAAAAGGAAAAAGAGCGAGAGAGAGAAAGGTATATGCATCAGGGAAAGAGAAAAAGAGAGAGAGAGAGAGAGAGAAAAGTGCGTGGTAGAGAAAAAACGACCAATGGGTAACAAGTGGCACGAGGTAATCAACTGGCCGAATGCAATAGGGCAACCGATTTCAGGCTTACCTTTTTGCCTCGCGATATTGCCGATCTCTTTTTCAGCAAGCCCGCACGCTCTCGTGCGAGCGCGCGTTTACGCGCCAGTCCCGTCTAAAACACGTCGCAAGCAACGTTATTCTCGTCTCGCGATACAGATTCGCCCCATCGACCATTTTTCTTCCTTTCCCTCCCTCCCTTGTCCTCCCTCTACTGTAAACTCCCCCCCTTCACCCCTTTGCGGCTCCAGGCCGAGCCAAAAACAATCGAAAATCGGCTCGACTCGCCAATCGGTCCTCTCAGATTTGGTCGGCCGATCGCGAAGCACGGACATGCTGACTCTCCTTGTACGCGTGTGGTACGCTCGAGTTTTTCGCACTTTAACCCTCATCGATCGATCGTTCATCGCTAATACATCACCGTGATCTCGTTTCCGTTTTTCGCGTTACTCGTCTCCGGTCGATCTGTATTTTTTCCGTATACTCATTTCGTTTTTACTTTCAAGAGTCCGAAAAACAAACGATCCTTTTATTCTTCGCGCTATCATCTCTTTGTTGTTTTCTCCCGTATTCCTCGATTAAAAGAAAGAGTTCGATGAACTTTTTCACACTGAGAGAAAAGTATGGT
This sequence comes from Cremastinae sp. A BG-2022a, assembly GCA_030522545.1. Lineage (NCBI taxonomy): Eukaryota > Metazoa > Arthropoda > Insecta > Hymenoptera > Ichneumonidae > Cremastinae sp. A BG-2022a. Next base: position 35,488 of record JAPYYW010000450.1, on the reverse strand, counting down.
AGATATCACTAAAAGTGACAAGTATACCGATTATTACTGAACTAATTACACTTTATTTAGGACCTATTCTAAATACGTTACGTTGAACTATAAAAATATATTTATTTTTAATATGTAATTGATATAGTTGGTATAGTTGTCACTTTACGGTAAAATATACCATCGTGCTTTCTCTCAGTGTATATCGTAGTTACGAAAATTTCGAGTCACGATATTAAACACCTGATGGTTTTTAATTTAATCGCTCATTTGTCAAAATACGCTGCTTCATTGTTTTTTTTATAGAGTTTTGTTGGTATCAATGAAAAAGGATAAAACGAGACTGCGTCGAATTTCGCAAGGATCTGTGAGATATTATCGTCTAAAATCGTCTTTCGTCATCGTTCGCGCAGAGCGAGATCGATCGAGGGAGAAAAGAGTGGCAATAAGAATAAAACATCTCCCGTCGAGCGATTTATGCAATTCGATCGTTCTCTCTCTCTCTCCCTTGCGCGTGTAATATACGGTCAAAGTGACTCGGAGTGACGTTGCCGGGTTGATCGAAACTTAACTGGCTAAGTCACGTGACAGACGCAAATAATGCGTGTTATGCCAGTAGCGGTAGTGACTCAATTAAACGTTTTCACGTTGTTACATCGATCCCATGCGTGCCTCTATCGGGAATTTTCTTTCGACTCTCCATTCCTATTTCGCCTCCTTGCCTCACTTCTTATTTTTATTTTTTTCAGCGTTACCGCCCTCCTGGCGGGAATTACGCTCGGCGCGTTACGTGAGTATATCATATAACACGTATTTTTCCTCTATTTTCTCATTTCTGCAAACCTCTATTACACTCGAAGAAACGAGTCTATCAGATTTCACGATTTACTATATTTACGTTCACTTTAAAAATATCGTGTCTAGAATCGAAATTGATGCTAAATTGTTCCAAATTTTACATGCCATTAAACAATGTCTGCCAAAAGTTCTGTGAAAATTTTTCGACGACTGTATTAGGAAGTTCGTGTAGTTCATGAAGTTCATGATGTAGTCTTACGGAAAATATTATCTTGAAAAGGATTAATGTCACTATTATACGTACAATATTCATGTTTATAATAGTTAATTTTTTACACTCTATTTATATGCTTTTTATGTTATCATATTATTGTGATACAAAAAAATAAAAACTATGTCAACATTATTCTTTTTTTATTTCATAAAATGGTGCCAAGTTTGCACAAAACATTTATGCACAGTATAAATATTTTATTCAGAAAAATGCCTAAGGATGAGTCTTTCATTGACAACGATATTTTGTTACGCTATTTAATAAAATTTTCTCTAGTTTTATTTTGGATTTATCAATACGTTTATATTTGCATTTTTCTAAAGCTTATAAAAATTATTTCCACAATATAATCTGTGAAGGAAATTCGGTGGTGAAAATTTCTTTTTATTCGGAATATTGTCGAAACAAGGTGAAAAAGGTGTTAGGAAATTATGTGGGAACGTAATGACTTTTATGTTTGTCCATTTGGACTCGTGAGGCTCCAAGGGACGGCCGGTTAATTACATAAAAAGTATATTGCAAAAGTATCGGGTAAATACCTGTTTTATAGGGCAATAGAAACGCAAGGCTTTAATTGCACGTTTCTGGTATTTATGTACTCATTCGATGTTCAAAGTTTGCAGACATCCATGCTAAAGTTATGCTCTCGCTGTGCGTGCAAATGGAGCACAATTTTTAAATCTATTCGCTATGTAATTATTTCATTTCGCATTTGGAGAAGCGTTTTAAAAAAATTATGAGAAAAAAGTGTTGGAGGTTAACTTTTTTTCAAACATTTGTAGAAAGAATATGAATTGTTATTGAAAATATAGTTCTCAAAGTAATTGTAATAATGGAAAAATGAAAAAATGCTAGAAATAAAATAGTCACTTATAACAGCATATAAAAATTAATGAATGTAAAAGAATTGAATATATGAGATACAAAATTTTAAAGACTATGTTCGTTCTTCGTTAATGTTTTTTTATTATTTATTGATACTGCATTTAGTTTTTGCATTTTCGAACATATATTTTATTGTGATGATTTTAATAATCATATTTTATGCAAGATAAGAATCAATTAATAAATTTGTGTATAATATGAAATAATATGATTTATTTGGAAATGATTAGTGTACTGACCAGTTGATTTTTTGATCGAGCAGCACCATACATTAAGCCGTGCAAGCGATCGGATCCAGATCTGGACAATTGCATCACCAAAGCCATTGAGAGCCTTCGCGAGAAGCTCGCCGAGGGAATTCCCGAGCTCGATGCACCGGCTATCGAGCCACTGACCCTCAAACAGATCAGACTCCTGAGAGGACCTCAAGGGGCAAGACTTGATATAAATTTAACCGATATTGAGGTGAAATATCAAATTTTTCATCATATCAAACGTCTCCCATATTTTCCCTTCGTTTTATTTACTTATAGATTAATTGATTGATTTATTTTCCTATATATTTTTTGACTATTATCTGTTTTACTCAAATTAAATAAATTGAAGTAAGCTTTTTTGCTTAATTTAACTTAAATTTTAAAAATTAATTGAAAAAATTGTTTCAAACTTCTTTGCTCTCTCAATTGTGCATTTTTCAACAGGTCAGTGGACCGTCAACGTTCAAAGTTCGCGATCTTCGAGCGAACGTTGACGATGTTTCGTTCACTTTCAAGGTGAGCTTCGACATGCTCAGCTTTCGCGGAAAGTATCAAATCAACGCGAGACTTCTTCTTCTCAGGCTAGCCGGAAATGGAGATCTCACCGGAACTTTCAGTAAGAAGTTCTATTGTACACTGAGAATAAATCTTGATTGAATCAACTGAAATTTGATTGATTCGACAAAATTTCAGTTGATTCAAACCAATATTTGTTGAATCAACAATATTTCAGTTAATTCAATCAACATTTTTTCTCAGTGTAGATTGTTCGCTCTCGTTATCACGATGCATTTCATTTTACGACACACATAAGTTCTATTGTAGATAACACACACTCGATATACTTTCTATTTCGTTGAAGTTTTTTATATTTCCTTTCTTTCTTTTTTTACAGGCGGTTACGATTCCGATGTTTTACTTCGAGCTGAAAAAATCACCAGGGGCGACGATGTGTTTCTCAAGTTCGAAAAGATGAAACTCGCAATTCGAATAGGAAAAGCGAACGTTTATCTCAGCAATCTCTTCGGTGGCGATCCTATTCTTGGTGAGTGGAACATTTCTTCTTCATACGTTTGAAAAACATTTTACGACGCGGTCATTATTCGACAAACAGCAATAAATCGAAGAAAACTATTTACAACTTATTTCGCGAACTATCGAATATCAATAAACGAAACAAAAGTTCTTTTCTCCATTATTTTAATCTCACCAGCTAAATATCGTTTTTTAAAATTTATTTCATGATAGCATCAATTAGGAAATTTTTATCTAAATTTTATTTTATGAACGAAAAATTAATTTTTTGGATTTTTTTTTAATCGATGAAAACAAGGGATTCCGAATAATATGTTGTATTTTTTTACGTTCAGGTCCAGCGAGCAATCAAGTACTAAATTCGAACAGTAATCTTCTTCTCGACGAGGTAAGACCAGTCCTGGAGACAGCTCTTGCCGACTTATTCACCGACGTCACCAACAAAATCACGAGATCATTCACGTACGACGAATTGTTCCCGTACGATTGAAAGAAAAGAAATTATAAAAATTGCATTTTTGGCATTTCAAGTTACGCATTTTTTTCTGTACCTTAAATACGCTATCAGTAATTCCTTTTCGCAATGTCAGAGAAAAAGATTTGCTTTGCTTTGAGAAAAACACGTCTCTTCATCAGGAAAATTGCCCACGTCGACTTACCAATTGTTTTGTTATATTTTTTTCTTCATACTATTTGCTGTTTCTCATAATCGATCATCTCTTGTCTTGACCACAAACTTTCTTTATCGTTCCGCCTCTTGTTCGTCGCGAGTTCGCGGTTAAACCATAAACATTGATTTATTATTAAAAGTGAACGCACATTTTTTCCTTTTTGTATTCTCGTTGTGATTATTCTTGTTACGATGAAGAATAAAATCACGTTCGGACTGTAAACGAAATAAAAATGTTTGTTTATCTGAAAAAGCAGTGAAAAATGTTTTCAATGCTTTTTCGATCACAATGCATTCTAGAATTGAGAAATATTTTTCGCAGTCGATGAAATTCAAATAAATTGACAAAATTATTTAAGGCTCTATTCGTAATAACTTTTGTTGATCGCTAATTGGCGAAACTTTTTTATCAATTGTACTTTTTTTATTCTAGTTAACTTATTCTACCTTAATTAGGTTCATCATAGTATAGTACAACTTATTTCTTCATTCATTTGTCGCGATTCGATGTCGAGCTCGAAAAAGCCGACAAATTTTTTCGTCTTTTCGTCTTGTGGTTGAATTTTTTTTTAAAAAATTACGAACAATCGTTCTAATTGACGAAATTGTTAAATTGTTAAAATACGAATAATTTTTCGTGCAAATATAGCCTCTAGACTAGTCAGTTTTTAATACGGACTAGGGTAATATATCATCGGCCGAAAGAACGCTGAAAACTCTCGCCATGAGGACTTTCACTAGCGACGTTAAAGTTTCTTCAATTGCTGGGTTTATCATGTTGAGAATGTTCCGAGGATTCCCGTTGAAAACCCTCATGGCTGTCCTGGCTGAAAATTTACATGAAATACTAATTTTAATTTAAAACTACGTGTATATCTTTTTTTTTATTCTGAATCTTAATTAGTCTTTAACGTGACTATCTTCGATGACAAATATTTTCACATCAAAATATTGAAATAATTAAACAATCGAGATTTGAATTATTTGTATTTTTTGTTGTTTTTACCTGTTTGTACTTGCGAAGGCGGGCCTTGGGCATCGAGCTTTATACTTCCATCATCGATGTAAATTCTCGGCACGAGCTTGCGAACAGCAATTCTTCTGATACCTTGCTTATCGACAATTACTTCTCCTTGAGCATCGACTCCCGTATCAATATTTGCTGAAACGAAATAAGTCAATGTCCCGGAACTTGATTTATCAAAATTTTTACTTTAATGAGTTTCAAGTTAATTTTGGTACTTTTTATATTTATCGATTTTTATCGAAAATATATTCAAAATTAAATTCCACGGTGTAATTAATGTGTTTTAATAAACTATTCGATATTTTTATATTTGGTAACAATAATCAATTTGATTATTCATTCTTTGTCATGATAAATAAAATCAAATTCATCACGAAAGTGTTTGAGAATTGTGCGAAGGAATCGAAATTTATCATTTTTATGATTTTCAGCTATACATAACAGATTTAGTTGAAAAATGTTTAGTTGAAAATATTTCGTCGAAACAACACTTGATTATTAAATCAACCAAGAATTTAGTTCAATTTACAAAATAATATCGTTGAACGTATTGAAACAAATATTTTGTTGAATCAACCAAATTTCATTTTCAGTGTAGATAATTTGCTTTTTCAACTCACAGAAGTTTCCAGAAAACGATCCTACTCCGTAAATCGGAACGAACAAAACGCTACCCCTGACTTTGTAGCGTCCTTTGGCGTGCACAGCGGGAAAGCTGAGCTTGAGATGAACCGTCAGATCGTCGGGCTTGACGTCGAGTTCATTGAGTATATAATTGGTCAAGCCGAAAACTTCGATGTTGGTGAAATTGGCTCGAATTCTCGCTGATTGAAGATTTCTGTTAACGGTGAGAGATGGCAGCTCGAATGGATCGAGAGGTGGTAGCTTCAACGACGGTAATCCCATGAACAATTGGGGGGTTATTACCTTTATTTGCTCCAGAACGCATTGATTATATTCCTGATCATTTCCCGTACGTCGGCACGGCATCACCCCGGGAGCTAAACATTTCATTTTATTTCATTAGTTTCTTTTATTTTTATATGATTTTATCATATGATTCATTTTCATATGATTTTATCATTTTTTTCGAGTTTAATCTGTCATATAATCTCTAAAATTTTATAAATACGAAAAAATGGTATTTTGCTTAAAAGTCTAAAACGTGAATTAAATGTTATACAACGTTCAAGGGAAGATCAAAAAAATTTTATCGAGTAGTTATCACCCAAGAAATGTCACGTTTCTCCTCATCGTGACCACATTGTTTTTTAAAATAAAATTTGTTGATATTCAATTGTCTTCCGAATAAACAAGGAGAATTCAGAAAATTCTTATCGTCTTCGTTTTATCGTTATTTTCATCAATACCAAGGTGGCGATCGCGCAAGAAAATTCACGTTACTGCTGCTTTTAGTTATATTCTTGAGAAATCCTCGTTGAGAAACCATTTGTTTAAATTTTAGTTTTTTTTCCATATAAATAAAGCAATTCAGATAAATAATTTTTTTTATTCGTCTTTACTTTCATCTTTACTCTTATCATTGCAGAGATAGTTGAAAAGTTACAAAAATTGTTTCACGTGAATCCAAAATTAAGGAATCGAATAATAAATATGTACTGTATTGAAATAAGCGAAAAAGCATTTGTCTAGTTCGCAAAAAATGAACAAACTGCTAGAATACTTTCTAAAATATCGACTTATCAAAGTCATTAAAGAAAACTCAAAGATTGTTGTATTTTTGTATTTCTAATTCAGGCACTCCCCTATTAATTAGTCTTGAGGCTCGCAAACGTTTCTTCAATTTCTTTCACTCGTATTACATTCGTTTCACTTGCAATAATTTTTTTTCCTTTTTTTTTCAGGTGCATGAGAGTAGATGAAGCGGTGCAATTATGCACTTTCGTGCTTCTTTCTGCACCATTTTAATAGTTTCGGTTTCACTTTGATGAGAAAAACACCTGACCTACAATTTTATTTTCCATTTTTGATACAGGTTGATTCGTACGACTGGAAAATGCATTTTTATCGCTTCCAAATTTTCCTTTATACATTCTTTAACTTTTTAGTCACCAGCATTGTGCAATGCCATAAATAATTCCTGATTCGATAATCTGCGTAACTTTCATTTTCAAAATTTGAATTGAAATTGTTGCTTTCCAACTTTTCAAAAAAAAATTCGCTCATCACGAATACAAAAATCACAAGTTTTTGTCGACTATGTATTTATTCAATAATGAAATGATCTTTATATTACGATAAAACAAATATCATTAAATGATAAAAGTGATATACGTAATAAAGAAAAAAAAAAGAATCGACTTATTTGAAGGAAATGTTTACGAATAAGTGTGTGTAATCGTAGCCTGAAAGAAAATGTTTGAATCGAGAATGAATAGCCCATGTACGTGAATGTCGTGCACAATGAAAAATAAATCTTCGATAAATATCGAAAGGTGGGACTTAGAGACGATCGAGTGCCCGGTATAAAATCGAAAGTGAACTTTCCGTAGAAAGTGATATTATACGGTCGCTTCGTCGTCGTCGTAGTCGTCGCGGGGTTTGCGTCAAGTCGGCCTTTTTTTCATCGAAGCGAATCCACCGTGCATTAACAGTCAACGCACGAGAGCTCGCCTATTGCCCATCCGCAGAGAAATACAGTGAAATAATGACTATAGAAAATCGTCAAGTTGCGGAAAAAGCGGTGAAACAAATGTTTGAAATAATCAGTGACCGGCAAACGAAGGCAAAGTAATAATTTTTCTAATTTAAATGACAGCTTCGCAGTATAATATTTAAGCGAAACGGTGATACGATTAATAAATTCTTTACGTTTGACAATTTTGTGAAAGAAACTCTGTTGAATAAAAAAAAAGTGTTCGCTGTTGATTTGACATTTTTAAAATTGATTTCTCAATGAATAATAAAATAAAATAACTCACGTAATTGTGCAAGCGCGCTGCAAGCGAAGCCGGCGATACCGAGAAATATTTGGATGCTCCTCATTGTCGTTTTTTATGGAAAATCACACTATTTTATTTATCTTATCGGATTTTTTATTTCGAAAAATTCGTGTATCAACGATGTCTCAGTTTCATGCCAAACGGTATAAATCGTAAGACAGTCCGATTGGAGATATTTGGAGAACGAAGAGAGAAGAATTAATTTTTGAGTGAAAAAATGAAGATGAGATTTGAAAGCGCGCTGCCAATATACTCGCAATTAGCGAGAGCGATATTGAAAATGTGCGTCCGGTGGCCCCGTTCCTCCTGTATATATCAAGGAAGTGCACTTTCTCCGGTATGGTTCAGGGGATACACCCATCAGCTCCCTGCTTCCCTACTCCTTCCTCGTCTCTTTTACAATCCCCTCCCACCTGCGTTGATTCGACGCATGGCCACGCTGAAATTAATCACGCTAGAATGCGTTATCACTGCGATTATGTCCATGTACGAATCGAGCGCGTGCTTTAAAACCGTGAATTTCAAACAAAATGCAAATATCCGGAATTCACGGACTCTCAACATCGACCTCGTACTCGAAAAATCAAATGCTTCATAAACATCCACATATTGCTCGATGAAAACGTATTTTCGGAATTTTCGAATTTTGCGAAAACAAATTTTACCTCGACCAAAAAGCTTTATTATTTATTCACTCTTTTTTTCGAATACAATGCCGAGTGTGTTAAGGTGATTCAGAAGAAATACCAGAAATCGACTTGATTGTCTTTGACGAAAAAATATACTTATTATTTTTCACTTAATAGTCTAATAATGAATAATTAGCGAAAACGCGTGGAATATTTAAAAGTTGATCACAACTCTTTTCACGTTCAATCATCAATTATTTTTTTAATTTCATTAAAGAAATGTGTTGAGAATTCCACCATAACATCTTGTATCAAAATAGTGCGTACTCAGAAAGTAAATTATTCACTTAAATGATCGATATTTGACAGAATATAGTACTGTCATATCTAGCAGTCACAGCTGACGATTTAATTACAACTTAGAAAGAGATACAAGGCAAAATGCAGAATTTAATAGATTAATTTTAAAAAACTGTATACGATAAAATACTTACGTCTTTTGCAAGGATATTCTATATTTAAAAAAACTTCAAGTATTAATTTTTTATTGTACTGTGTCAGACGAATAAATTTTTCGTACACTCATCATTTCTCGTACATTTTTTGAAGGTTATACCGGAGTACGTGTTTTTTAATGCAACTTTGAAAGCTGGCATCTCATAAACAATATAATGAAATGATAATTTCTTTTTTTTATTAAACTTGCCAGATAATGCAACGGCTGTTACTTACAAAAAAATAAGGTGTTGGACGCGATTAAATTTTTCCGCTATTTTTTCGAACCACCTTAAATTGATGCTAAATCGAAATGGTGAATTTCGAGTCAGATTTGTCCACGTGCAATCTACTTTTTTTCACTGGCAACATGTATGAATAAAGAAAATACGTCGTTGGAGATTCGTAAGAATGAATTAAACATTGAACGCTCTTTCTCCCGTGTCCGTTCTTCGTAAACGTTTCATTAAGCACACACGCGGAATGCGTTTTTTTTCCACGTGCAACTATCCTTGGAACCAAAGCCAGGAGACTCTCCGCCATTCTACTGGTTAATCAGGCTGTCACTTTTCTATGGAAGCACAAACATTATTTTCCATTCACCGGTGAATATGATTGTTCTTATCGGCGTTTGAATTATTCACGGCCTTCGGTGCAATGCACCTCTGATGTTCCCAACATAAATGCATTTATACGTATTTTTTTCATTATTTGTGAAAATACACTTTATTTTGTCAACTTTTGCTTCTCTTTCTTGCAAACTTTTGCATACATTCTTTTCTGCAATTAATTTCAAGATTAATTTCGTGGAGAATGAAATATTAATTCGTCTTTAATGTATTTGCAGTTGATTGACGTGAGAATAAAAATTAGACAAATATTATTCCTATCGACTCGACCGACGTACATCAAGATAAAATTGTGGTAATTATCTCTTATATAAAAGAAAGACAACTATGCTGATGATTAGAATAAAATACATTTTGAATCCTGTCATACTGCATTAAAATATATTTAGTTCTAAACTAATTGGTATAGTTATCACTTCGTATGCATTGACTTGAATAAATTAAAATTAAATCGCTGATAAAGTAAATTACAAAAATAATTGAGTACGAATAAAATGTATAAAATAACGAATAAATAAATTAATATTAGACGACGATAAACGAAGTACACTTTTTATGATCTACTGAATATCAATTAATTAACATATAACCGATTATATATCGGCTATTTTCCGAATGAACTTTATCCATCGAGGATAATTAATTTTCCGCTGGGAAATCCTTGTACATTCGATAGATGATGGAGTCTGCGGTTTTCTCACTGAGCGCCTTCGTGGCTAGGTCGTCGGCCAACATGGCAGCAACAGCTTCCGCCGCCAACAAACCTGATACAAAAATTAATCATCGTTATATTTTTTTCCGCTTAAACCAATTTACGAATAATTACATTTTAGATAAAAATAAACAAAAAATATTAATTACATTATGTAGCCAAGTATGAAAAAATTTACAGAATAAGAATGATGATTTAATTAGAAAAAAAATTATTAAATAAGAGTTAAATAATAGAATGAAGTTTTTTAATGGAAGCAAGGAAACGGTTGCAATGAAAATGATGAAAAATTCATGGGCCTGGACTACAAAAAAGGGAATAGAGCAAAATCGGGGTAATAAATTATAACGCATTAATTAAATACTCTACCATCGGAGTTTCCAGGTATAATTACACCTCAGATATTTTAAGTGTGAACCGTGCGTTATGTTCGTTGAACTGTTTTTATATCTATATGCAGAACTTCGTTACAAAACTCCAGCGGTTCATCGAATTATGCAACAATCAATGAGAGGAACGACAAGCTGATGTTACTTTCTTGCAGCACGTAACTTAACCACGCGTTATGTCATTAAAACAAGCCTTTTATTTGCTAAAACTAATTTTCGAATTTTTTTCTCTTGTCTGCATATCTTATTACGTGAAAAACGGCAAAAGAGGTCAAAGTTTTCCTCCTTACTTTCAATATTCATTATTTTTTATTTTTTATTTTGTATTTCATATTACACATTTTTTTAATATTTGATATTTTTCATAATTTTTGAAAAAAATATAAAATAAACATTTTATATTTAAAAATGTTATACAACGTTTTACATTTAATATTCTCTTTGGTAAAACTCTTGTAATATATCGTTTAATGAGTGGAATACGTAAAACAATGTTGAATGATGGTAGAACCACAAAAATAAAGAATAACTAATGTTTGACAAAAAATCGATCGATTTGATGGCTCGATGTACAAAAGAACCAGGAAATCCAAGTAAATTTTTACGTAATTTTCCGTCCTATTTGGAAAATACGAGCAAGGCAGGATTGGCGTTGCCTGGTCGACTTGCTCGCTAATCGGGAAGTTCCCCAAAGGTTCGTTAATGTTTTTATGAATTACGATACATCGGTTCAAATTAAAACTAGAACGTTTCCCAATTTTTGTACATCAAAGCTCGACAGACCCATGGCCACGTGATACAATCCAGTCATTAACTTTGTGGATAAAATCTCATTGAAGAAAATTACAATAGGTATTACGAAAACATACATGATCAAGGAAATATATTCTACATGTATTTTCCATCGTTGTACTAATATTTATGGTGTAATAAGTTTTATAAACTCATTTCTCTTCTCATTGGCATTTTATTTCAAATTTTCATGATTTTTATCTTTAAAAATACGTAGAAATTACGCAAATGCGTAGTCAAGAAAATAAATCAAAACACTTATTCATTATGTTATGAATAATGAATATGAATTGAAAATATTTCTGTAACTTTTTTTTGTATTCCAAATTCTGACATTTAAGCAATCGCAAGACTTTCTCGTGTTTATTCACACAAATATTGCCGAAAATCACGCGACAAGAGTTTTATGTAATAGATCAAAAGTGCGAAATTATTATTTGCATCTTAGTGAATAATAGTTGAGAATGAATCAGCGAATAATTTTTTTTTACCTTCGGACAGTATCTCGTTGACCGGCCCCTCCTCGTTCATACCCTGGAGGACAATTGCCTTATCTTTGGAACTCAATCTCGCTCTCGCAGCTCGCACAATCATCGTATCGTTGTCGACCTTCTTGAGTTCCAGTGTGAAATCGCCAATCAGTTCCGCTGGTAGATCGTCACAAATTAGTTATCATGAAAATTTTAAAATATTCGACTCTTTCGTACTAATTTTTATTCTAATAATATTTTTGAAGGTGCTCACGCTACTACGAGTGTTATTTAAAAAAAACCTTAAGTCGATACATGCATATTTTCATGTATTTTCATAATTTCACAAAATGTAGATTTAAAAAAAAAATTGAGTATTTAAAGTTTTTATATATGAAAATTCATTACGATTTATGGTATAGTCTTGAAAATGGTATAATAAATGATCGATGTATTTTTTAAGCTGAACAAAAAATGATGATTCGGCGGGTATATTGAAAGAGTTTTGCTTCGCTTTAGAATAAATTATCAACAATTCGTGTGGATTCTTAAAAATGCAGAATGTTGAACGAATTATCGAAAAATATACAATATAAATCGAAACAAAGAACCTGGGAACGTGCATGGCAACTGTCAACATTAACCGATGTATAGTTATACTTTATTTACAATATAAATTTTTCTCGGATTTTTTAAACAATTGAAAATGTTAGTTAATATTTATAATTTGGAGTCCATATTTGAATGAAATTGAAATTACATTAAAAAAGCAATTTGTTTCACATATGGATCTTAAATCAGGAATAAAATTCTGCTAATCGATTAGTCTTACTGAAATTTGCAGAGAGCTGTCCATTGCCTCGTAGAACTTGATCTCCGACTTTTCCCGCGAGTACGTATCCAGCATCAACTTGCAAAGTTGGTACACTAATTTTCAGTATGACGTGCATTATGTCGTCCTAAAATTTTAATTATTATTGCTGTTTAATTATTATCATGTGTCATCAATAACCAATCAGGAATTCATCATTTATTGATAATCTTTTACTTAATTTTTTTCATCTATAGTAATAATATCTATTTTTATTGTTTTCATTCAAATTTTTCTTTTCATTAATATTTTAGAGTTTTTAATTAATAAAAATTTGTCGAATTCAATGAATAAAACTTGGTTGAATACTTCTTCAACAAAGTCCAGTGAAACTGGAAAGTGAGATAAAATTTATTAGAAATTGTAACAAAAATAATGAGTTTTTCTCACGTCATTTTCCTCCTCGGTATGAGCTCGTTTCGACCTCTTGCTGTCATTACCCTCGACGAGTACGCCTTCCTTTTCGTTACCGTAATGATAAATCAATTCCATTCCTTCCTCGTAGAAGCCATTCTTTTCTTGAAACTCTTTGGCATATCTCACCAGATCTTTAATTCTCTTCGTCTCGATGGCAATTCTGGCTACGTTATTTTTTTTCGTCAATGCCTCGCCCTCGGTGAAATTGTGAATGATGAATCGCTTACGATCACGAAGATCCTGTCAAGCAAATTTTTTTTTAACTTTCATGATGTTTATTACGAAATTATTTAACATCACATAGATTTATATTTTCATCAGTATATTAATTTTTTTTTAATCCATATAGTATTTATTTTTTATTAAAATATTTTTACCATTATTTGCATCTATAATTTTTTTTATTTATACCTGTATAATTAATTAAATGAATCAAGAAAAATAACGTGAGGCGGATAATTACTTGAAGAACATCTTTAAGGCTGTAAACTTTTGTTTCCTGTCCCGGCTCGACTCTCAGATTGCCAAAATGTCTAATTTTCTTATCCTTATCATCGGCGTAGACAATATCAACGAATCCTGGTCGACTCTCCATTCGTTCCGAGGACGATTTATCTCGATACTGACCAACGTTTGGTCGGTCGGGCTCGTCGGTTTGACCGAATTTAATGTCGAATGTCGAAGCGTAACGATCGTCGTCGCTTCGAATCCGTTCTGCTCTCGGATCTTCGAAGGTTCTCTGTGGATTTGATGATTTCACGTCGACGTATGCACGATTTCCAAAGTTCACCGTCGCTGCGGTTCCAATGTCGTCGCTTTCCAGATTTTCCCGTTTTTTTCCGCAATCGCCGGGACATTCGGAAGTCGTCAAGACTCGAACGCTCAGCGGTCGAGTCGTCCTTCCGTACTGATTGTCATTCGAATTTCTCTCTGGATAGACCAATCTCACTCGCCCGGGTATATTTTTCATTCCTCGATTTTCAGACCGGTCGCTGGAAAATTGAGCGTAAGGACTCGAAAATTCTGGTCCGGATCCCTCAGAATTTTTCGTCGAAGGATAAATTCTCCTCTCATCCTGTTCCTTTCTGTTTTCGTACCTGGAGAAAGATTCTTGTTCAATTTTCACACCAGGATTTATTCTCTCCTGACTTTCATCACTGGAGAATCTTTCTCTAGCATTTTGACTCGAAGATTCTGGTCCGAAACGACGAGAATTTTGCGTCGAAGGATAAAATCTTCTATCGTTCTGTTCTCTCCTATTTTCATATCTGGAGAACGATTCTTGATCGATTTTCACATTAGGATTTATTCTTTCCTGTCTTTCATCACTGGAGAATCTTTCTCTAGCATTTTGACTCGAAGATTCTGGTCTGAAACGTCGAGAATTTTGCGTCGAAGGATAAAATCTATCGTTCTGTTCTCTCCTATTTTCGTACCTAGAGAAAGATTCTTGTTCAATTTTCACAGCAGGATTTATTCTCACCTGACTTTCATCACTGGAGAATCTTTCTCTAGCATTTTGACTCGAAGATTCTGGTCCGAAACGTCGAGAATTTTGCGTCGAAGGATAAAATCTCTCACCCTGTTCTTTCCTATTTTCATATCTGGAAAATGATTCTTGGTCGATTTTCTCACCAGGATTGATTCTTTCCTGATTTTCTCTGTACCTGGAGAATCTGTCGTAACTCCGGTCACGGACCGAGTCCGAGAAGTCCTCCGGCCGTCGTGCTCGCGGATTGAAACGTCTTCTGGTCTCGTCGAGCTCCGAGATCGATTTGACTCTGAGATCCTGGGACTCCTGGATTCTGGGCTCTTTCAAAACCGTGTGGAATCGGTACCTGATCATATCGAGCTGGTTACGATCGTTGTAACTGACGTAACCGGCCTCGCTGTCGCTCAAATTCGCCCGCAATCGTCCCCTCGCTATGTGAATGCTCTCGAGCCTCGAAGAGTTGAGGCCCATTATTTCGACGCCACGCAGAATCATGCGATAACTTACGTCACCCTCGGTTTGATCGACCTTGACCACTGGGATTCTCAGGGGATCGAGAATTCCGATTTTTGTCAGACCACCGGCCAAGGCCTTGTTCCAGAGCGTCTGCGACATTTCCAGCAGCGAGGACCTCGCCGTCGTCGCCACGCCGAGAAAACATATCAGAGCGAGAATAAGCCGCATTGTTCGAAAAATTTTTTAAAACTAAGAAAAAAAAAGAATCTTTACTCTCGCTTATTGTTTAATTTTTTCACGATTTTCAAAATTTTTTATTTTCTTTTAATATCTCTGAAAGATTTTTGTATTCAAGCTTCTCCGCTCGATCCGGTGCCAATTTCTGGTTTTTCACAGCTCACGTTATTTCAGTTCATTCTGGACGATATTCCCACACGTAATAAGGCTTGTAGACGAGTAGTACGACGATAATAGCGATTACGAGGAGCAACGACAGCAGACACGAGATTATAAAGCACATCAAATTTATTGTTTCTTTCACTGACGATCTCAATAAGTTTATCGTTATTTCTTGTTCGATCTCATTTTAATTTTAAAATCATACTTTGGTGAGTCTTAAATCTATATAAATATTTAAATTTTAAATCGTATTGAACGAAATAGATAAACTTCTTTTTTTTCGCTGGAAGACGATTTATTGGCGAAATCGTATCAAATTTGTCATACGAAGACTGAATGCACTCGGATGATGCGCAACACGGTGTTTTTATAAGCGTAACATCGTGGAAGGGTGCACGATCTGGGCCATGGACCGTGCCGCGCGTTTCGCACTAACTCGTCCATTTACTTAGACGGGCATTTTTTTTTCTTTTCGATTTTATCATCGCTGCTGTGCTACGTTATGGAGGGCAAGGTTTTTCGATGACCCTCGACTCGAATTCCACAAGCGATCGAATTTTTATTTTATCCTCTCGGTGATTCCTCATGTACTCTTGCTGTAATCTTGCTACTTTTATCTTGATCCATTATTTTTTTTAAATTCAATCACGTTATAATAGATATATTTTATACATTTATATTTTATGTTATATTTTTATATCTAAAAATAATATGAAAATAACATTTTGTTTTATACATTCATTGTTTTTTATAGTTAAATTTATATTATAATTTTTCACTCAATCTTTGTTCTGAAGTCTCGTTGTTTAGCCACCCCTTTTTTAAAATATTTACAAACCTTCGTGCTATTTTTTTGATTTATTTTTTTATTTTGATTTCTCGGCAGTTTTTTCGAGCATCAAGCACGAATTTCTTTCGTCAATTTGTGACACACATTTTCAGTTAAGAAATTGGATTGTATTTTACACAATCAGCGAATATTGGCGGAAATTTTGTGCTCAGCGAATTTATCGTCTCCGGCCTTCATTTCAGTCGCACTTTTCCATTCGTAACAGACAGACAGTGACAATGAAGTTTCAAATTTTCATTTTTATCCAAGCACTGGGTTGCATTTTTATCAAAGGGGATAATACATCGCATCATATACGTAAGCAGTTTGTCATAAATTCTTTACAAATATTCCAAAACCTAAAAAAAATGTCTTGTTTAAAATCTTTTTTTGGTAAAATACGTCAATAAGATATAATTTTGAATGACGAAAAAGAATGATTTTTTCTTAACAATTTTAATATAGTACATACAATTAAGTTCAATTAAATACTTATTGGATTTATATATCGTATTGTAATAGACAAATGTAGAAAAAAATATTTATTGAGAATAGCAAGTATACTAGAAAGGATGCTTAGATAATAATGACTTTTCCAATTTCTTGGCTAAAGGCGATTCGATAAAGTGAGTCAGAGTCCTCGGATCGAAAAATCTAGGCGAATTCTATTTTGAGAAACGGCGACGGAACGATTTAATTTCTCATCGACGCTCGCCAAAGTTTTCATTCGCTTCGAGTTTTATTTTTGTTTCGCGTCGAAACGAAGATTCGCTTTAATTTGTATGTTTTCAGCGGCCTTCCTTAAATTGTGTCGTCGGAGCGATCCTCGCTTGAACGAGTGCGTGAAACGGAGCGTCGAGGCTCTCAGGCCCTATCTCAAATCCGGAATTAAAGCACTCGAGATCCCGCCCTGCGAGCCTCTTAGTATTCCTCGGGTCGAGATTGCACAATCCGCTGGTCCCGTATCCATAAGCTCCAATTATTCAGACATTCAAGTCCTCGGAGGCACGGATTTTATCCTCAAAAGTGTCAGGTGAGATTACAATAGATTACTCAAATATTTATAGTGATATTTATAGTTATTAAAATAATAATTACTCAAAATTATACTCAAATATTATAATGATTACAATAATAATATAATAAAAAAAAGATAACAATAATTATGATCAATGACTTTTATAAGATTTAATTGGAGTAAGTTAAAAAATGGTAACAAGTAACTATATTTTTTCTATACATACTATTTGAATAAATTCATTGAATCTCAACATTGTTTCTTACAGAAAATCCATATAATCGTTCTGAATACGAATAATATTTAATATGTTTGATTTATCATTTAGATAATAAGTTATTCAATTTTTAAACGAGTTCATAAACATTTTATGATTTTAAATGTTCAAACAATCCCAATTGTAATTTTTTTTAAATTTACTTAATCTGTAAGAAAAATATGAAGTTTCAATTTTACCAATTTATCAAGAAATCTTTAATTCGTGTTGTGTCTGAAAAAAGTATCACTTGGAAAATACTTTTTGTGGAAATTTAACCTGGGAGCGATTACCGATGATTACACACTTCAGGATCGAGAAAAATCCCATTACAATTTTCGAAACGAGATCAAGGTTGAATAATACAAAACGTACTCATCTCCCTTTATTTCAAATTTATACATTTTCAAATGAATCATTATTCGACTGATAAATCAACGTGCAATGTGTTACAAGATTTATTTGAGTCTTAATTATATTGATTATTATCATTGAATTATTTAAAATATTTCAACGTTAGTTTAATAACACAAATCGTTCATCTTGGAAAAATGATATTTTGTAAAAAATGAAACAAAAATCAATTAAAAAAGAGTCTATAGTAATTCTACTATTTTTCAAAGGTCACGGACAGCTGTCGAGCTGCCTCAGTATTGAAAGATATGAAATGATAATAAAAAAAGAATAAAATTCGTCACAGAAATTTAAAAATTGTGTAATAATTCTAATCATTTTACGGTTGAAAGCTGTGGTTTGTGAAATTAATTGAAAATAATTATTGTACAGGATCGACGTCGATGAGGACAGAATAAAGTTGAAGCTGTACATACCTAGACTGGAGATGAAATCGGAATACAGGATGAGAGGAAAGATTTTGATGTTACCGATAATCGGTAGTGGACAGGCATACGGTAATTATTCTGAAATCGACGCGATCGTGAAAATACAGGGCGAGCGATACCTCAATCCCCGGACAAACGAGACCCACTTCAGAGTCGTCGAATTTTACATCGATTTCGATATGGGTCACGCGAGCATGCAACTTGAAAATTTGTTCGACGGCGATCGTGTTCTCACCGACGCGATGAATGTTTTTCTCAATGAGAACTGGAAGACCGTCGCAGCCGAGATAAAGCCCGCTCTCGAGCAAACCGTTGCCAATTTGTTTAAAGAATTTTCTAATCAAATTTACGAAAAATATCCGATGGACGTGCTCTTACCTCCTTAATCACATTAAAGAGAAAAAATTACTTTCATTATTAAATTTTAATTTTATTTTATACGTGCTTCTAATTTTACTTTGAATGAACGATTTTCTGTAAAAATATTATATTTTTTAATAATATCGTAATTATCGTATACACAGAAAAACTATATCGATGTAAGAGGTGATTTTTATTTTTATGTATTTCAGCAGATAATGTAATATACAATGATTGACCTGAGTAATTATGGAGAATATGAGTAATAAATAGAAAAATATATTATTTTAACAAAGTTGTTATTAGAAATTCTAAAAGAATGGTATAAACATTGAAGTATCAATGATGAATGTGTACGGTGATAAAATTATTTTCAAACGGCCAGCCTATCGATTGGTTTCCTGTCCTGCAGCTCTGCAAGTTGGGTTGCCATTCTCCGTGGGTTACATATCACTCACGTCACTTACAAGGTGTTCCCATTTATAAAAACTTTTTAAATTTATTTCTTCATACACCAAAACATTCTTAATTTATTTTCACTATAAATGTATATTTACTTTTTTCCAATTAACTTATATTTATTATCCCAAAAAACCAGTTTTTTTTGCTTTGTGTCATTGTTGTGTCCAAAATTGAAAATGGTACAAACTGTTTGAAAGTTTTACATACTATTGAAAATGATACAATATGGCGCATTATATTTAAAAAATGTTTATTTCTTTCTTACAAAGTTATTCTTACATAAAAATTCTTTGGGTTTCGCAATTGCTCATTATTCATTGTTTTCAACCATTTATTAAAAAACAAAAAAGAACACATGACAATAGTGGCCAGCGATAAATATAGGATCGTTTTGAAACAGAAAAGAAACGAGGGTAAATCGATTTTCGAAAAGAATTATTTCGTAGTCGACGTTTACGTAAACGAGTATATTTTTTCAATACCAGAGAGTTTTAGCAGAATTTACCGCCTGCCGGAATTAGGAATACGCGGTTGGGCAACGGTCCATTGGAAACGGTGCACAATCGATTTTTCTCATTAACGAAAAAAAAAGAAAGGTGATGTGCTTGAACTCGACTCGCTTTTGGTCTCTTTTTACAAAGTGTACCACGAACCTAAAAAAAAATCCTTCCTCACAAAAGGCGCCACCTTACGCGATTGTGTAAACATGTTTTACCTCGTCGCCTTACCTGGCAAT
This sequence comes from Cremastinae sp. A BG-2022a, assembly GCA_030522545.1. NCBI lineage: Eukaryota > Metazoa > Arthropoda > Insecta > Hymenoptera > Ichneumonidae > Cremastinae sp. A BG-2022a. The sequence goes on along the minus strand of JAPYYW010000450.1, from coordinate 15,346 downwards.
TTTTTCAAGACTCGTATCAGAATAAAATCATAATAGACGATAAAATCGAAGTGAAGGTACGCAGAAAAAAGCTTGAGAATATGAAACAGCAACTCTGAATTTATTGCCACATAAATAACTCCATATTAATCTAAAAATACAAAACACGCGATCGAAAATGCAGTAATAGCTTTTTTTTAAGTAAGTGTATATGTGCATTAAAAATTATATCTGTAGAAAATAAAAATGGTTATAAATTTCGTGAAATAATTGTTTGAAGGAAGAATAAAGAGAAATATAAGGAAAAAGAGAGTGGGAGAGAAAGTAGGCAAAAAATAAATAAATACAATTTGGGTAAATCGATAAATAGGAAAGGCAAAATGTCGTTGTCCAAGAAAATCGTGTCGCGCGAATATTTATTTTCTTTTACTTTTTATTGCCATTTCGTTCCTCCTATTCGTTATTTTCGCTTTATTTTCTTCGTGTCGCAATAGGCGCCGAGAGTTGGACAATTGTCGGTCACGATTTCTCGCGCGTTCGTCCCTTTTTTTCACTCTCTTTATTCCTCTCTTCGCGTTCGCGTCCCAGAATACCGTAGCACACAATTGCGCCGTGCTTCGCTCAACACGTATCTGAATGTTTACGAACGCGAGCTCGTCGGGAAACGGAGAATAGGCAAAAATCGCGCTCGCACGCGAATCGAAAAAAAAAATGAGACGATGCCAAGATGCGCCGAGCAGAGCGCAAACTTGCAATCAGTCGACACAAAATGATACATCGTGTGCCTTAAGCCGAACGACTTATGCATCGTCGTTGATAATTTCGAGAAAAAGACTTACAAGAAAACACGATGACTGCATGAGAAATCACAAAAAAAAATACATATGACATTTTGTTATACAAAAATTTCATTGGTTTTGTCAATGAATTTTTGAACATTATAGACGACCGAAAATGTCGAAATTTATTTCAGCTTATTCAAACGATCGAATTTACAACGATTGATAAAATTTATAAAATAATGACTAAATCAAATTACATAGTGGAATCGATAGAATTAATACACGATTCAAAAAAAATTCAGAGCAACAATACAAAAATATAAAATACAAAAACACATTTAAAAAAATAAGAGGAATGAGAAGTAAACTGGAAATATAATTGCATAAAAAATTTTCATAAATGCAACTGATTTCTTAAACTCATTTTAGAGACGCTTTATGTATTTTGAAACATAACGCAAAAAAGGTCAACCTTGCGTACCAACTGCAACCGTCTTTTATTCTTTTCTTACGAACTTTTAAAGGTCGAGTTTATGATGATGGAAATATGTCGATATTTCTGGTTGGGCGGGAGAAATATTGAAAAGAGAATAAAACGTGGATATGCGAAAAAGTCCTGGAAAGTGAAATTTTTACTAGGAATTTTAACGAAACTGTTTGGTGCCCGAAGTCACTTGGTAAAATCATTCTTGGAATACAAATTTTTTATGATCTCATCGGACATGCTCGAATGGCCACCGCGTCAAAGTCAGACTATCCCGCAAATTGAAAAAAAATGTTAAAAATTAACAAAATCCATGGAAATTACTATAATAAATTACTAATAATTTAAATTTTCCGCTCAAGGCATCACAATCATAATTATTTTACAACTTAATGAACTATTAAAGACAAAAAGTCTTTGATCCTTGTCAGTCGACGTTCATTCATATATTAAAAAATTTTTTTGTAACGAACCATCGCATATAAATTTGACTATAATTTTGGCAAGAGAGGAAGAAAGCATGGACAGAAGATCGCCGAATCTAACGCGCGCTTCGCCTGGTCGAGGAAAGTAGGTCGGTCCAAGATCACGAATTACACACGCAACCAATAACGTAACAGCCAGCGAAGCGATCAGAAACGCGCACACACATATTTTTTTTTGGGTCTTCGAATCTTCCTTCCCGGACCTGGCGATGAACGAGCGAATCTCAATGAATCTTTTTTACGCCACTATTTTTTGTTACTCAAGCCGGATGAAGCAATTACTCTCAGTTTCATGCATTTTTTCATTGTAAACAAAAAATCAAAGTATAGCCATTTTTCGGTGATTTGATTGATTGATTTTTTGATTGATTGAGTATATTATTAAATGTTGAAAGAGATATTACAGGCACCATACATTTTCGTACTGACGGTAAATTTTTCAAATTTTTTTTTACTCGTGCGTCTAACTTTTTTTTGTAAATTTTATTACAATACATTTTGAAACAATTTTTCTACATGGAGAGAATTTTATATGAAAGATTGTACTATCTATTGTACTGTAGTAAAAATTTGAAAAATTTTGATAATTTTTCATGCTAAACATAGCAATTTTAATTATTGTACAATGAAAGTTACTTTTATTAATAAAGTAACAGTTAGAAAAAAATAAATTCTAATCATTTTATAATTAAACTGACTGCATTTTGTTTACGAAAAATTTTAATTTTTCAAACTGTTACCGTATAGTACAAAAAAACAACATTTTTTGAGTAAAATTCTCTGTGAATTGAACAATTCTTTAATTCATCCCAAATACATAATACATATAAATTAAATAAAAATATATTAAATTTTATTGTACTATTTCTAATCACTTAAAAATAAGCTTAATAATAAGGTATACAACTTCAACTAACGACAAAAAATATTATTGTAACCTAACTTTAAAATTATTCTTTTGCCATTTTCTATACTCATTAAATTTGATTGGAAATACCTAGAGACGAAGAAAAAAATCACAGTTTATTTTTAGTCACAATTTTAGGAGTAAAGGTATCCATCAGCAAATTGTCTGCGACTTCGACCCTGATTTCGGATATAGTTTTTTTTTCATTTTATTTATGGTAAATAACCACGAAAACATTTCAATAAATCTTTTATATTTCATATTTCGAGTAAAAGAATAAACATTGTGAATAATTTCGATGGGAATCCGATTAAAAAATAATTTTTTTTTACATAAAAAGCGAAAGGTTTGATACGGTGACTTTTTTTTTTAATGAGACCGGTGGAATGTGATTTGTTCGTTCATCACGGAAAACACGGAGGTAGGAGGAAGAAGAAGTGAGAAGTCAAGTATTCCACCGGCGCAAGATCGCCGAAGTTGTAACAGCGCGACTTTTCAAAGGAGTGAGATGACGAGAAGGTAGGGTAGAGGGGAACTCTCGCATATAAGTCAGAATATGAAGGGGAACCGTCTTTAGTTTAAATCACAAACCATACGAGTTCTATCTCTCTTTCTTTTCAACATCACGCGAGAACGCTGTTCGCACGCGATCGTCATTGTTTTTCCATCAGTTTTCATTCTCCAATTTGTTGCTTTTTCTCCGCCATTGTGCAATCCAGTGAAATTCGTGAACATCCGTTAAGGGCGGAGATTCGAACGAGAAATGCGACAATGACAAACTGAACAGTGACGAGAAATATTTAAAAAAAAAGAAGAGAGATCGAACAATTTAAACAAAACAAAAACATCGTTTTGACATAACTTATAAAAGGAACGTTCTTACAAAAAATTCTCTAATATTCGAGAGGAATTACAACCGCTGAAAAATTTGCAACTGCTCGATTAATTTGGTGGGATTTTCCCGAATTTTCCATTCGGCCGGTCGTCAGTCTAGCCAACTTTCGTTGTCGCTTGTTCGGAGTGAGCGGGACGAGAAAAAGCCGCAAATAGGACAGTGAAAAGATGATTTCCGGAGCACGATTTTTAACGTTCGTGCTCCTCGTCGCGATCGCAGGAAAATCAAACTGTCTGGAAGTGACAGTCCCGCCAAATCAGCCATCGAATCCGGGCCTAAGCGAACCAAACTTTGTGACGCGTAAGAATTTTAAAAAAAGGACAGTGGAATGAAAAAAATGAGCTCAATTGAGCACAAAATTGTCGTTGCTTGTCAAATAAAATAATTTTCACAAAATCCATACTTTTTGTACGAAAGAAAATAAAAAGAACGAAAAATAGCGGTTTTTGACAAAATAATACAAAACCGTGAGAAAGTAATTTTTCATTTTATTGATCAAAATAACGAAAAGATTCTTTGATGACCCAAGAATACATAAAATAGCATCGATAATGTAAATTTCCAATAGCGGAAGTATCTTCGCGTCGTCGTTAACTTTAATGCATTCGCCTCGAGTCTCAAACGGCGAAGCATCAAAATTTGTATCACGTAACGAGAAGCTTTTTCGTCGCGCTGCCTCGAGGAGGATTTGAAAAAAAAAGAAACGCACAGTTTTCCCGAGATATATTTATTTATGCAAATAATCACTTGAACGCGCGGTTCTTTATTCCTCGTGAAATTAAAGGAAATCGTGAGTTCCTGTACCGATTATCAAAAGCATCCGATAGCTCGGGGATAAATTCGTCGGCGATTTAGACAGAGAGCCTTACGTAATGCGTGTTCCATTAGAGCCCGAAGGGAGAATGAGAAAAAGAAAAGCGAGAGCCTTTCTGTCCATTCGTTGAAATTACCGCTCGAAACGAATCAACATCGCCGAGCGTGCGAACCTGGAAAATTCGTTAAATTGCCTTCTCGTGTCACAATCAACGGCTTAAAATTGGATGAAAATTTCATATTTTAATTGCTCCGCTCTCGGAGCATTCGACTCGGCTCTACCGGCGCGCGCGCGATGTGTTACGGCCCAAAACATACAAGTAGTTTTTTAAATAAACGCTTAAGGATTCGCCCGATACACTTTACATTGCATACACGCCCAAAGAGCGTGTACGTGTACGCACATATTTACAGACACGCACGCATATTACAGAAAATAATGGCAAATGTGGCGTAACGCGTGCACGAGTCTGTACCTGTAGCGTGGCGAAGGTTATGTCAGAGATTGCGTAATGAAAAAAAAAAGAAAAAAAAAGAGAAAGAGCGAAAGAGGAGGGAAAGAGAGGCGAGCACGGTGGCAGCGCGCACGGAGAAGAGAAGGAACTCTCCTCTCTGGCACCGCTCGGAGAAAGTCGGCTTGGAACTCGGGCCTATCGAAGACAAATATTCCGTCTGCAAAAGCGAGCACCGAACGCGGGCTTTCTTGTCTCAGAAAATGTTTTTGGTTTGAAAATATCGAATTCTTCGCTCTCGAGCGCTTGACGAAAACATCTTTCGAGCTCGCGCCCGGTGTTTAGGGTTTTTTTGATCGATTTCGGAGACATAAAGGTGGCGGGAGGACAAAAACTGCTCGAACATCTTTCGTAAATCGATTATTTGTAGAAAATAATTAGATGAGGTCTTTAATTAAAGCCTAACAGAGGAAAATGTCAGCGGTATGACTAATTTTCACATTTTTACGTCTTCCCCGGACGGAAGTGAAAGCATCGGGTTACGTATATTTTTGTTCCGCGGAAGTAGTATAAGTTTTCTTACGGAACGGAAGCTCGCGTGATGCTCATCTATACGTACGAAACTTTGCGAATTAGAAATATTAATTTTCCACTTTTGTTTTCTTTCGCCGCAACGCTGCGTTAACAAATTCACTCCACGATGAGTCCTTTGTTGCAAACTTAACTTAAGAATCCAGCAGCGAAATAATGAGCTAATCTGGTAATTGTTTCCTTTATTTTCAGCCGAGTACATATTACCCTGCAGCCGAAATGATCCGGCGATCGAGACGTGCATCCAGAAATCTTTCAATCACTTGAGACCATATTTAGTCAAAGGTAAAATAAAAATTAATTTAAAAAACAACAAATATTAAATCTCTCTTTTTGTAAAAAATCTTCTTATTTCTTTTAATCTAACATACGAAAAGAATTACATTTTTGGTTCAAATATATTTACAATTAACACGCCTTGAACAATAAAAGATGAAAATTAGAGTTTTTAATTAAACGTACTTTAATATACGTATATAAAGAATTTAATAACTTTTTGTGCAGCCACCATTTGATAATGCAAAATTTTCGACAATTTTTAAGTCAATGGCAAGTGCAAATTCCATAGCATGAAATGCCATTAAATCAAATTTTTATTTTTTTGTATCGCAACAATAATTTTATAATATAAAATTATGTGAACGGTTAAAGATATTAGACAATATGAATATTGCACATCATCTCGTTCTCAATTTTTTTCTCAAGTCAATATTCTCCATATAAATCTTTACGAGCATTTGTATTGTCTTTTAAGATCGCTTTAAAACGCTTTAAAAAATGATATATTCCATATGTAATTTGTCATAATTTTTTGGTGAAAAAAAAACAATTGAATGCGTCAGATTGTTTTTCATTGTTCATAAGACTACGTGCAATTAAAAAAGAATTATTTCACAATGGACGAACTTCCTAATTGTCGTGAAATTGTTACACGACGTTTTGGAGTTAATATGTACATTTTTCAAAATTATTACATTATTTTTGAATTTGGACACAAAATCCTTAAATTCATGAAATAAACATGAAGTCTTGATTTCCAGGTATACCAGAACTGGAATTACCGCCAATTGAGCCACTAACGATACCGAAATTGGGTATGGAAAATGGCCAAGGTGCCGTTCGAGTACGAGCTCTTTTTTCCAACATAACCGCTCTCGGGCCAGGTAATTACACGGTCGGTAAGGTCCGAGTCGACATATCCTCGCTCAGGCTCGATCTTCATCTCAGCATTCCGAAAATTGAGCTGCAAGGTCGATACGAGGTCGCCGGAAACGTTTTACTCTTTCCCATACAGAGTCAAGGAGACTTTTGGGCTCTTTTCGGTTTGTTTGTTTTTTTTTCACTTTTTAATTCTCATCTTAAAAATGATGTATTTCCTGCTTTTTGTTCAAAACTATTTTTTTACCGTGATAACTCTCTGGTAGGTGATTTTTCGATGAAATTTCATATACGTATAGTATATTTAAGATTGAAATAATTTAAAAGATATAATTAATAAATATAATAGAATTGATTTGTTTTTATGATTGTCCTATAAAATAGTTTTACTCAATTGAAATGCTTTTTACGTTCATATAACAGTCGGAATATTTATCTTCAAAAGTATAATTAGTATACCATAAAAAGGTGTCTTTTTTTCTTTAAAAAATAAATGTATCCTCATAAAAATGTATTTATTTCAGAATTGCTAATTTCCCATAAACTTTCCGTAAATCTTTCGTTGAAATTATACCATTGATGATGATAGATTATCCCATTAAAATTAATGTTTGGATAAAGACTAAATTATTACCCAATGAAACGTATTTATTTTTTCATAATAAAATTGACTTCTTTATAAACATGTAAGTATGAAAAACTGAAGATATTCGAAAAATTATTTTTTGTTAGTCAAATTATGATTTTCCCACAGCAGTTAGTGTTTGACCGAAATTTATTTTTTCTACGACACATGATGGAAAATATGAATAATATTTTTGAAACTTTTTATGGATATTAATCTATATAGTCGATGAATAATCGATAAAATTAAATAAAGCCTATAGTTAATTCATAAATAGAAAGATACTAAATAAATATTGATTTTAGGCGATGTCGAGGCAATAGCACGTGTTCAAGGAGTCGAAGAGGTACGAGATGGGATTCGTTACATGAGGATCGATCACCTTCTCGTCGATTTTAGTCTTGGACGGGCGAGATTCCGCGTGATCGATCAATTGAACGGTAAAAACGTGATCGGGCAGGCGATGAATCAATTTTTGAATCAAAATGCAAAGGAAATAATAGAGGAGATGCGACCAGCGGCGAGTATCAGTATTGCCAAACATTTCAAGTCCTTCTTGAACACCGCCTTCACCAAAGTTCCCCTCAAAGTCTGGCTTCAAGACGCGTAAGACTTTGAACTTATCATTCGCTTCTCAATCTCTCCCCGGTTATTCTATCAACCCGTTATTATTTACAAACATGTTCAGAAATTTGCTACATAAAGTGCGCTTCACCACAATTTTGCCCCACTGAAAGTATTTGTTCGCGTGACACCGTACGAGAACACGAAACGAAAATTTCGTCACTCCGTTGCGTGTTGGACCTTTTTTACATTACTTTTTATTTAAATAATCACTTCCTGAGAAATTATTTTATTACGACAACACTCGCGTGCGACGCGTTATCCATCATTCCTCATTTATTATGGCGAATTTGTTATATTTATAGACACATATATTATGTAAAATTATGAGGGCTTTTAGACTTAGAATTATTGAGACATAATATTAATCATTGTATTTTTTTACATTGTATTGTTTTAAACGTCTGTACAAATATACTTTTATTTTACATGCGTTTTTTTTGTATCTCATTCACATTACGAAGATGATAAAGTTTTTTTTTTTAATTTTAAAATATGGGTCACAAAAGATATTAGTAGTTTACTTTTTTCCATAAAATATTTATTATGATTGGATATTTTATTCTGCACTGAGATAAATGATTTTGGGAAATGTTATACTATAACTATACCAGTTATTTTAGAACTAAATATATATTTTTTATAGTAAATCGAAATATACATATTTAGAACAAGAATTTAAATAAAATATACTTAAGTTTTGCAATAACCATAAAATTGCTGCTTTTATATTTACAGCTAGATTGTTTTCGAAATTGAAAGTTAACGTTTATTTAAATGTTATTTGCACGATTTACTTTTCTTATTTACTTCTTACTTCTTTCTAGAAATTTAAAAGTTTCCTTATCTTACATTGTTTTATACGAAAAATTATTATGTTTTTTTCTGTACTGTGATAACAGTTTGGAAAAATTTAGTCATTTGTCGTGTAAAATTCTCTCCAGCGTGTATACCTATATAATACACCAATCTGATTCCTCATGCATATTTATTAACAAATAAATCCAAAATATACTTGTTAATTTTTACATCGTTGAATAAGAACAAAGACAAAATTTAAAAAAAGCAATCACAAGAATTGTGACAAAAAGTTAATAAGAGAAAATAAAAAATAATGATTTAAATGATTGCAAATCCAGCGAGTATTCAAAATATATCAGAGAGTCCTTGATATGAAAGAGACAGTAACGTAATTTGGAGCATGCGACGCAAAATCGCAGATAAAAAATTTAGTAAAAAAACGTGATCGCTTGGTTTTTTTTCGCGTACGAGATTAAAAGCGAATTCGAATGGAATTCCTAAAACCGAAACGACTCTCGATGTCGTCCTATTCTGGTGTCACAGAGAGAGAGAGTGAGAGAGAGGGGGGAATAAGAGAAGAACGCATCGAAGCGAGTGCGAATCCGCGAGAGAAAGAGAAAAAGAGCGGGAGTCTGTTTCCGATAATAAATTAATACGATCGCGTCACATATCGGTTCGACCCTCGACCCAAACGTTCGCTCGTTCAAAACGTCTCAAAGTGACGACCGATCAGCGATGAAGCACGCGAGAGCGAGAATATACACAAAAGTAAAGTAAAAAAAAAAGTATACGCGAAAACACGAGTGACGAGCCGTTCGCGCGATAAATCGGTGCGTTAAAATTTAATTAAAGGAGAGACAAAATCGGGAAAAAGGAGCAAGAAATTCTCGCCTCGAATAGCGTTTCTACCACTACCCGTTTAGCGACTCACCACCCTTCGGTGACAGATTCACCGAGACGCTCAGTCGTCCGGCAGATTTTACCAGCGACTCTTCGCGCTCCATCTCGCTTCGTCCAAATTTTTCGTCACGCTCGTTGAGCCCCTCTCCCATGGCAACTTCCAACGGAACTTGAGAAAAATTGAGCTCCGAACAACCAATCCGTTTTATCGTCGAAAAACGTCGCAAATTTCTACCGGACCACGATCCGGCGCACTCGAGTACGCGAATAAACACACTTTCATTGTCATTTTTCAGTGAGAACTTCTTTTTTTTTCCTTGTCGATTACTTACCGTTCCGATATTTTCATTTTTTTTCTAATTTCTTCTTTTATTTACAAAAATATACGTATATTATTATTTTTTGTGTGCAATTATTTCTTGATCACTTATCGAGTTTTTGGGGAGAATTCGTACATTTTGGGTGAAAAATTGAATATACAGTAAAATTGAATAGACAGTAATATCGGTTGTATTATAATAATAGCTAAAGTCTCCGAGGTAGGAGAGAGACCTTGGTAATATGATGGGCCAATTTACAAAGCGTCAGTGGCTTACCCTGATCGTGATAAGCATCGCTGACTTCGCCAACGCTGTCTGTGTTTCCCTACAAGCGCCATTCTATCCGCAAGAAGTAAGTGTCAATATCAATATTATCGAATGTGTGACGTAACTAATTCGTGTGAGCGCGTATTTGGATATTCGTACCAATGTTTCTACGCACAGAATTTTCGCAATTACTCATCTCGATTTATTTTTATCTTAATTTTATTATTATTTTTTTCGAATACTCCAATTCGCTATTATTTCTCTGCTTGACATTAATTATGAACTTATTTTTCGAGCTCGTTTTACATTCATTTTTTTACTCTTATATCTTTTTTTTAATTATTTTATCAATCATATAACACCCTGCATTGTGATTCATTACAGAAATTGTTCAATTTTTTCGAAATTGATAATGAAACGAATGAAACGTGTACGAAAAGAAGATTTTTTGTGTGCATTACTATATTAATTTTATTTGTATTAAATAATTCAAAATCGAGTAATCATGGATTTATTAAAAATAATAATGAAAAGAGGTGATTAAAGAATTATATATAATGGAGGATTAAGTGACAATTTGAGTTTTGGCTAATAAGTCCATCGAAGATGAAATTTAAATAAAAATTTCATCAGCCACATAAATCACGGCTTCATCAGTGATAAATCTTGAAATTTGAATACTTCGTTAAAATCGATGGTCGGAGTAAATGATACGCCCGACACGCTTGGCGCTGGCGCCACAAAAAATTTTTTTTCTCCAAAAAGCAAGAGAGCAACATAAAATCGTTACTTTTTATCAAAATTAATGAATCGTAATTTCATGAGATGAAGAATTCGTACAATGTAACATTTTGATTAACGAGCTTGTAATTCTTGGCTTTATCTCCAAAATATAGTCTATAAAGTTTGATTCAAAAACTCGACAATTTTTTCACGGAAAAAGCCTTATTTTCCATCGTCATTAATAACAAGAAAACAAGCCTTTCTCACTCAAAAGATAAAACCGGATTCACAATCTCTAGAATATTGCTAATAAACACTAAAGATTGGCATTTTTGCAAGTAAATTATGTCAGATAATGTTTTTAAAAATACCGCAATGCAATAAACATTTTCTACAAGTGTATTCTTTGAATGCTTATTCAAGATTGAATTTCGACTTTGATTAAATTGTAATTAATTTTATGGTTCAAAATATTTCAAAATTTTTATAATAATTGTATAATAATTTATTTCTGTTTATAATAAATAAATAAAAGTAACAAATATTCATGAAGACAAAGCACTTTTTTTTAAATGGACTTTTGAAATTCCAAAAAAAATTCCATGTATAAAAAAACGAATCAATGGAGAAATTCAAGTGAGGCGTTACAATCGTGTAGATGCGATTGCGAGTCGCACGTTCAAAGTTTACAAGCGGCGATTATCGGCCCTGGGCTTAGTTAATTGTTACGAGATATAGAAATGATCGAAAAAAATGTCTAGACAAAAATGAATTTATCACTGAGAAGAAAGATGAAACGACCGCGTCGTATATTATTAGAATAATCTTCATTTTTTTTTCTCTCCTTTTTATCAGCTCGCCGCACAGAAAGCATTTTGGGCTGTCGACCCTTCTGCATCGACGAATTTCTTGTTTTCATTACGAAGCAAAAATTCTTAATGAACTCTTGATCGTCGAGACGGAACTTGGAGTTGCGCGTGATGAAATAAATAAACACTGCAACTGAATATTTTTATTCGTTGCACTGCCAAAAGTCGCGATAAAATTTTCATCATTTCCAATTAACAATAATGACAAAATAACAAATGGAAAAAAAGGATATAGGGTTGCGTCGAATATCGAAATATTTGTGGAAATTCTCCAATTTCTTCATGTTTTGTGTTTAGTTGAGGAATTTTTCTTCTTCGAGCTATCGAGAGCGCAGAAAATTGAAGCGGGGTAAATAAAGAGGTATCAGAGACATGACCAGAAAATTCTTTCAGATTCGTCGACGTATTTAAGTTCCTTTGAATCTTTTCTCGCATTAACGCGCACTCGCTTATCTCTCGCTGTGATTGGTTCAAACTTTTCACCCTGATATCGCTTTCTAATATGATTACAGGCAGAGAAAAAGGGAGCTTCGCCATCGGAATATGGGCTCGTGTTCGGTATTTTCGAGCTTGTAGTTTTCATCATAAGCCCAGTCTATGGGCAGAAAGTATGTATCGAAAATACACGACTGGATTCCTGTTTTTATTTTCACTAAAAGATTCATCGGCCAAACAATTCTAACAAAATTAAATTCTTTATAAGTTCATTTATTTGTAAAACTCAGATTTTGCCTTTTGCCAAAAAGTTGCTAATTAGTTTGACTATTAATTATGTTGACAATAACCTGAATAAAGTTGCATAATTCTTCATTTCTTTCTGAATAATTGTTGATACTTTATCAATAATTTAAAAATCTTTCAATTTTTAAATAACTAAATAAGAAAAATTTAAGTAAAACGTTTTCAAATTTCAAATTTATAACAAGAATTTTTTTCATACTTTGTAAAATAACTATAGTAATTATATTTATTTACATTCTATTTTAAGTATATTTCGTTGTATTATAAAAATATATTCGGCTCCAAAACAATTATTTTATAGTTGTCTCTTTACAGTAAAATTTATTCTATCGTAATTTATTCGCTTATCAGTGTAAGTAAACAAAACGTTGGATTTACCTTGATGATCGAATTACTTTAGGCTAAATTCATTTTACAATACATTTAAATATTTTTGAAAAACAGTTACACAGGATCGGGCCAAAATTACTGTTCAACGGTGGAATTTTGACGACGGGCACATGCGCGATATTCTTCGGTCTTCTGGACCACGTGAACGGTCACTATCCCTTCATTATTCTTTCTTTCGTAATAAGAATAGTCGAAGCTCTTGGTAACGCTGCATTCCTCACCGCTAGCTTTGCTATAATCGCTAAGGAGTTTCCGGATAACGTTGCGACGACTTTCGCCAGTCTCGAGACATTTTTCGGTCTCGGACTCATCGTCGGTCCCACCGTTGGCGGAGCTCTTTATCAGGTACGACAACGTGTCAGTTGAAAAGTGTCACACCATTCGTAACAAAAAAACTTTTATACATTTTTTAACTTTCTTCGATACAACTTCGTACTTCGTATATTTTTATATATTTTTTTTTGTTAATTGTTTTAATAAGAAAAAAAATACGAATTAGAAATGATAATGCAGAAGTAATATGTCATTTGGGATGTCATTCTTTGATTCGAAAGAATAATTATTATACAAATATAGTTTTGGTTATGATTATTTGAAAAAAAATAATTGTAGAACATTTTTTAATTCAAAAGATCGGAGGATATGTGACACCGTTTGTCGTGCTCGGATCTGCTTTATTTTTGGCAGCTGTGATGACAGCTTTCGTTCTTCCTGTTCACGATAACAATGAAATGGACCCTCACAACACCGGAGGTACGTTAATTTGCAGAAGTCAAAGCAGCATATCTTAACAATCAAGAACTTTGAAAGGTTCTTCTGTAAATTAAGTCATATAAGTAACTTTCATAAATTTTTTACATTATTAACAATAAAATATTCACAATTGTGATAGTACTGAAAGAAATGAAGAATTATGCAAATTTTCAACGGTTCATTGAGAAAACGATTTTTGCTATCGAACTATCTTGATTCTTAAAAAATTAAGACTTTATTTCGATCTTCTCTAATTGCAATAAATGGCATACTTAATAAACTGTAAAAATGGTCGTTTGGATTTCTTGACTTAAAAGGTATTCTTAAATTAAACTATTAAATTCATAATAGTGGTAATTAATTAAAAAATGCTTATAATTATATTTAATACGATTGTTCAGGATTCATGCGAGTTCTCAGAATCCCAGGTGTTATGATCGCGACAGCCTCGATAATCGCCACAAGCATGAGTATTGGTTTTCTCCAAGCTACGCTCGAACCGCATCTCAGACAATTCGATCTGAGTCCAGTTGTGCTCGGTCTCATGTTCGTTATAAATGGTGGAACTTACGCCGTAACTGCACCAGTCTGGGGCTGGTTCTGTGACAAACGTATTAAGCCAAAGGTTGGTCGTGTATTCTCATCAATGCATCTTTTACTTAAAGTGTCATTTATTTATTTAATTAAATCTAACGCATAATTAACAATTAGACAGTTTTGGTAAACTTTCAAATTTTTCATGCATTTTTTTTGAATCGTTGAAAATGTTTTAAGCTTAAAATTTTTTTTTGCACCTTCATTTATTATTAAAAATATTGGAAGTGAAATTGAACAATTGAAAAAAAATGTTTACAGTTCGCCACTGTGGCTGGATGCATTTTAGTGATGATTGGTTTTTCTCTCGTTGGGCCGGCACCCTTTATTCCTTCAGACACGATACTTTGGATGACAATATGCGGCCTTTTGATTCACGGCTTGGGAATGGCTGCCCAGTTGGTCGCCAGTTTTACCGATGCCCTCAACACGTCAATGTAAGTCGGGCTGAGAGCTCGTAGGCGCGCCCGATCCTATATAGCCTTTCGAAAAAATATCTTAAATATAAAATCATTATTTTATTTTATATACATTATTCCAAAGAAAAATATAAATAATATATATCATGATAAGAAAAAAGAACTGTATAAAAAAATCTCGAGAAATCAAATTTTTCCGTTTTTCAGTTCATACGGATTTCCAAACAATCTTGAAACTTACGGACTCATAAGCGGTCTCTGGACGAGCACTTTTGCCTTGGGTGCGTTCATTGGTCCGAGCGTCGCTGGAATTCTAATGGACGTAATCGGTTTCAGACACGCATCCATGTTCATAGTTCTTCTACACGTTTTAGTGGTAAGAAACAAGATTTCATAATACACGCGAAAAAAATTTTTTAAGTCCATTATCGGTAAAATGAAAATTCAACTCATTATAGTGATGATTTTAATTGTCTATACCACTATTGAATTGATTGAAATTTGATTTTTTTTATTTCATGTAGATCGATATGTTGTTTTGTCGAATCATCGTACGCGTTAAGGTATTTCAATAATAATTTTGATCAAGATAATTTACGTTGACGTTGTTCGGTGTCATATTAGAAAGTGTGAAAAATTTGAGGACGCTTCATCGTTTAAATCGAGATATTTGTTTATAAATCCTAACTAATATTATAAATGTGAAAGTAAGTTTGTTTGTTTGTTACTCGATAACGCAAAAACTTTTGCAAGGATTTGAATGAAATTTGTCAT